>ML350441.1:0-16476 GCA_005239505.1 Nicotiana paniculata | reverse complement strand
CTTAATATTTATAGCAAAAAAGTATAGAATTTCGGTGTGGTCAAAAAATAGTTGTTCACAATGGCAACCGTCTAGTACCAGAATAACAACAGGGAATAAACAAGTGCACGGCACCACCCTTCGTGCTTTACTCTCATTCTCACCAAAACAAGTGCACGGCATCACCCTTCGTGCTTTACTCTCATTCTCACCAAAACAACGGCACGACATCACCCTTCGTGCTTTACTCTCATTCTCACCAAAAAAAGTGCACGACATCACCCTTCATGCTTTACTCTCATTCTCACCAAAACAAGTGCACGACATCACCCTTCGTGCTTTTAACTCACAATATCATGCCACAGCATTATCCTTCGTGCATTATCTCTCATATCATGGCACGGCATCACCCTTCGTGCTTTTAATATAAATCATGGCACGACATCACCCTTCGTTCTTTACACTCTTCCTTACCCAACAATAATTAGAACAACAATTTGGCAATGAAGAACCACAATACAAAACAATATTTTACAACATCCGGTCAAGGGAACAATAACAGAAATACCACCGTCTCGGCAAAGGAACAATAACAGAAATATTACCGCCCCGGCAAGGGACCCAGCTATAACCAATCTCACTGAACGTACAACATAACCAAAATAATCATCAACCGAACAACTAATAAACAGTATTCCCAACCAAGTATTTTCCAACTATTGAATAATCTCCAAAATAGAAGCCACTTCATAACATAGTGGATATCGAAGAAAAACACATATACCATACGATATGACTCACGGGCATACTTGACAATAAGGTATAGGTACTCGTCACCTCACCTATACATTGAACATGATAATAACACGTAGCACATATGAATCAACACCTATTCCCTCAAGCTAGGGTTAGGAAAAATACTTACCTCGATTCTAAGAATCCAAATGAAGCCTCTAGCACTGCTTTTCCTCTCGAATCCAACTCCGAAACGATAGTATCTAGACATAATCGACTCAAAAATATCAATAATGACTCAATAATTCAATCCCAAAGCCTAAATACGCAATTCCCATCATTCTTCCAAAAATACCAAAATTTAAACCTGGGCCCACTTGGTCCAGACTCGAGGTTCGGACCAAAACCCGATCACCCATTCCCCCACGAACCCGAATATACAATGTGTTTTGAAATCCGACCCCTAGACGAGGTTGTACTCCCCAAAATTCCAAAATCCCTAACTCTACCCAAAACCCCCAATTTCTACCTTTAATCCATGATTTTAGGCCTAGAATCTAATAATAGTTGATGAAAATGAAAGAAAGCGGAGTTAAGAACACTTACCTATGAAGTTATGGAGGAAACGTCTCCCAAGAATCGCCCAAGAAGAGTGGAGAAGAAGAAGTTTGAAAAAAAATGGGTTTAATCCCGTAACTATTCTGTTTTTGAACCTTAAATATCACTAGGCGAAATTACTCTACGTGATCGCGGAAAGGGAGTCGCGATCGCGGAGAGTACTGGTTTCAGACTTACGCGATAGCGAATAAGGGATTGCGATCGCAGAGAACGGGAAACTGGACCCACGCGATCGCGAACGAGAGATCGCGTTCGTATAGAACAAATTGTTGCCAAGCTCCCAAACCCTGAGTTTCCGCGTTCCTACTCAGCTCTTTGCGATCGCGCAGAGAAAATTGGCCCCCTTCCCAAACTACACATCACGATCGCGTGCAACACACCGCGCTCGCGGAGAAGAAATGACTGGACACAAGAAACAACACAACACACCAGATTTTCCAACTCTTTTGCACCCCGACACCTACTCGGAACTCACCCGAGCACTCGAGGCTCAAAACCAAATATACACACGACTTTAAAATCATCCTATGAACTTATTCGAGTAATATAACCCTCAAAATAACATCAAAAACAGTGAATTAAACTCAAAAATCCATAGAATTTCCTCAAACTTCATAAACTTCTAAATTCTCCAATTTTGATATGAAACACGTCAAACCAAGTCCGTCTCTTTCCAAATTTACAGATAACTCATATAACACATATTGAACTTGTTCCGGCTCTGGAACCAATATACGGGCTCGGTAACACAGATTTCACATCAAAGTTCATTTTTTAAAAGTCTTTCTTATTTTCAGAAAACAATTTTTTTTAAAAATTTATTTATCGGACTTGGGACCTCGGAATTCGATTCCGGGCATACGCCAGGCCCCATATTTCCCTACGGACCCCCCGGGACCGTCAAATCATGTGTCCGGGTCTGTTTACCAAAAATATTGACCAAAAACAACTTTGTTCCATTATTTATAATAAATTCAACTGTTCAACACAATTCCACATAAAGACTTCATGGCTACGCGCTCGGGATATGCACGCACATCGAGGTGATATTAACGGAGGCTTTCGAGGCCTCGGAACATAGTTTTTGCTAAATTACATAAGATGACCTTTTGGGTCATCACAGCCTTTAGGACATGCTTTGTTTAAATCTTTATAATCTACGCACATCCTAAGTTTTTTCCCCTTTTTAGGGACTACAACTACATTTGCTAACTATTCAGGATATTTTACTTCCCAAATGGATCCTATTTTGATGAATGCGTGTTTTACCTAGGACTTGGGCCTTCCATTTTGTCTTACCGGTTTGAACTTTGGGTCCTGATTCAATCGATGTGTTTTTATCTCCGGTGGGATCCCTGTCATATCTAAGTGGTACCAAGCAACATAATCCATATTATCAAAAAGAAATTTAATGAGTTTCTTCCCGAGTTCGTGGGTTGTGATGACCCAAGGGGTCATTTTATGAATTAAGACTCTGTTCTAGTCTTATTAGCCATAAAAAGACTAATTTTAATTACTTCAATTTGCGTGCGCAGTCTGGGCGTGAAGTCAGAAAGATTTTATGTGAAAATATAAGAAATAATAATTTTTAGAATTAAAATTTGGTTTTAGTTGGCTTGAGTCAATATTTTTAGTAAACGGATCCGGATCTATGTTCTCATGATCTCGGAAGGTCCGTAGTAAAATATGGGACTTGGGCGTATGCCCGGAAATGAATTCCGAGGTCCCAAGTCTTAGAAATCAATTTTTGAAAGAAATTATTTTGCATAATTATTAGTGAAATAAACAAAAGAATTAATGTTTGAAACCATTGTATCGGGCTCGTATTTTGGTTATGGAGCCCGGTACAGATTTTTATAGTATTTGAATACTAACTGTGAAGTTTGGTGAGAATCGGAGTTTATTTGACGTGATTCGGACATCCGGTTGATAAATAGTGAAATTGAAGTGTTCTTGAGAAAAATGATGTGTTTTGAGGTTTAATTCATAGTTTTACATGGTATTTTCATGATTTTATCTCAAGAGAAAGTCCGTATGATGTTTTTAGACTTGCGTGCATGTTTTGTTTAGAGCCCCAAGGTCTCGGGTGAGTTTCCAATAGGTTTGGGTTTTGTTGCGCTCGTTCTTTCTTATGCTTCGACGTCGTTTCTTCAAGCATGAATGATATCATATTGAACAAATGAGCTCCGATTTCTGTTTAGAATGATGTATTAAATCCGTATCGTAATTACGGATCTGTAGCAAAATGAATCGTTGAATTTGGACATCGTATGAGGATTTGATGGTCATTTTACTAAGATTGGCAGATTTTTCAGATTAATTACGAAATTGCAACTGGCAGCGTATTTAAAAATATGCAGTATTTGCAAATATTAAAACCTACATATCTCATTCATTATAAGATCAAATTGAGTGATTCAAAATCCTAACTTGACCATAATTTCACAAGGAATCCATTGGATATATAAAAATCGTGTTTCAGAATCGTTTGGTATGAGAAACGAGGTAGAATATCTAGCAAAAAAATATATAAAACTAGGGTTTGTTCATTTGGTTATATTTTGAGTTGGGGAGCTTAGATAGGGATTGGGGTAAGTGTTCTCTATCTGTTTTTTGGTTATATTTCAATTACCCAATGTCTTTCATCACTTTAAATCAAAAACTAATAATTTTCATGGTTAAAATTGAGGGTTTGGGTAGAATTAAGGAATTTTGTAAAAATCGAATTTTTAGCTCGAATTGAGGTCGGATTTCGAAACTAATTGTATATTCGGGCTCGTGAGTGAATGGGTAAACGTAATTTTGGTCCGAACCCTGAGTTTGGACCAAGCGGGACCAGGGTCGGGTTTTAACCTTTTTTGAGAAAACTTAGGAAAAATTATAATTTTCAGTAAAGTTAGTTTGTTTACCCTTAATTAATGATATTAAGCTATTTATGCTTAGATTCGAGTGTATTGGAGGTGAATTCAAGAGGAAGCGCTATAATTGAACAGTGAGTGGCTTGCGAAATTGAGGTAAATGCTTGGTTTAACCTTGACTTGAGGGAATAGAAATCCCCAACCTGATTGTTATGTAAATTGCTTGTGTGTAGTGTATAGGCGAGGTGACGAGTACCTATGAACTACCAAATTATTGTTTACCATGATCCCTTTTCCGTTTTCCATTTATTTGCTTCCCGGCTTGACTGTTTTATGATTGTTGAGGTTTATATGGTCAAGTGATGATCTTTGTTGTAATAAATCTAAGACCTGAATAAGAGTCACATGAACTTTTGTCTTGATGTTATATAGATCAAGAATGCATTTGGATTATTATTTTTATGTTTTTCTTTTGAAGATTTAGTGAAGTCTTAAACCTAAGACCAATAAATAAATAAAAAGTATTGATAATATTGTAGAGTAGGACCCCAAACTTTAAAAATGTAAAACGGTAGGATAAGATAAACTATTTGGAGCTCATTAAATTTAGGTCATGAGTGAATAGATGAAAATATTCATTTATAGGCGGCTTTTAGAAATATGTTCAAGTACGTAATTGAAGTACTTCACATATGCTACTTGACTATTTGTTTTCATTAGATTATTGCCAAGTATTGTTGCACGCGTGTTAAAAGTGTTGGATGTTCCCTTGATTTTGTTATGGTACATAAAGGTTGAGCTGGATGACGGTGTTACGATATTTACATATTTTCTGGTTGGTTTCATTATGAAATAATATTGGATACAGCTTGTGAGTTATAATGTGTTCTGTTTACAATTGTTGAGATAAACGTGTTGTGAACGGCTTGACCTGAATTATGAAAGTTTTTGATAAATAAATCAATTGATAGTGATAAGGGTGGACAATATGATAGTGATAAGGGCGGCCAAGGGAAATAAGTTATAGTGATAAGGGCGGACAGGGGAAATTAATGATAGTGATAAGGGCGGACAGGGGAAATAAATGATAGTGGTAAGAGCGGACAGGGGAAATAAATGATAGTGATAAGGTTGGACAGGGGAGATAAATTATAGTGATAAGGGTGGACATGTGGGATCGGGTTGCACGCCGCAACAAGACGGTGATGAGGGAGGATATTTATGTGTTATTGATTTTAATGCAAAGATTTGGAAAATTTACTGTTTTACTTTACGTTTTCCCATATCTTGCACATTGGGTTATTTTAAATTAAAGTTTGGAAAGTTGTGTGAAATTTTGTGACAGCCGAAGCCTGGAATAGGCGACTCAGTTATTTTACTTATTCATTGTTGCCATTATATTTTCTTGTTTGCACAGTTATTTTATTACTTTATTATATACATATACTGTCGCAGGTTAAGTTATAATTGCCCCGCCTTAGCCTCGTCACTACTTTGTCGGGGTTAGGCTCAATACTTAATCAGTACATGGGGTCGGTAGTACTGATACTACACTCTGCAATCTTTTGTGCAGATCCAGGTACCGGCCAGTAGTAGAGATTTTTAGTAGCCGCTATTCATTATCCGGAGACATGAGGTATATCTGCCGGTGTTCGCAGATCCCGAGAGTCTTCTCTTAGTTAGTAGAGACTGTTTTATATTTTCGCAAAACAGTATACTATTTCTTTCAGCCCATTGATTGTAGTATTCTTTAGTAGTTCGTGAATTGTGACACCTGACCCTGGGGTAGTCTTAGAGTTATATATATATATATATATATATATATATGTATATTTAGTTCATGACTCAGTTTATTTATTCATTTATCATTTCTTATATATGAAGTTATTAGTTGAAAATCATTAGATTTAATTTACTTTAAATTGTCTTATTGTGTTTAATTAAATATTCAAAGGAAAATAGCTAATCGAATTCTAACATTGGCTTGCCTAGAAAGTGTGGTGTTAGGCGCCATCACGATCCCTAAGATTGGGAATTTGGGTCGTGACAAGTTGATATCAGAGACTAGGTTGCTTAGATCTCACAATTCACGAACAAACTTGGTAGAGTCTGAACGATCGGTACAGAGACGTTTGTACTTATCTCTCAGAGGCTATGAAGTTAGGAACAATTCCACTTCTATTCTACTCTATCGTGCAAATTTATTCTACCATTGATGATTGAAATTAACTATTCTCTTACTCTCACAAATGTCGACAACGAGCAAATCGTCTACAACCGGACAGGAGATGAAGCCCCAATGATAGCTACGAAAAGAGATAGGAGCAGAGCTCAATCTAGGCAAAAGAGTTATGTCGATCGTAAGGTTCGTGATGTGGCATTCATGGTTGGAGAGAGTGTATTTCTTTGTGTGTCGCCCATGAAGGGTGTTATGAGTTTTAGAAAGAAGGGTAAGTTGAGCCCTAGGTATATCGGGCCGTTTGAGATTCTTGATAGAGTGGGGGAGGTAGCTAATAGACTTGCGTTGCCTCAGGGTTATCCTCAGTTCATCCGGTATTCCACTTGTCTATGCTCCGAAAATATCATGGCGACCCGTCCCACGTGTTAGATTTTATCTCTGTCCAGTTGGACAAAGACTTGACATATGAGGAGGAGCCGGTAGCCGTTCTAGACCGGCAGGTTTGTCAGTTGAGGTCTAAGAGTTTTCCTTCAGTTCGAGTGCAATGAAAATGTCAGCCCATTGAGGCAACGACTTGGGAGTTCGAGTCGGACATGCGGAGTAGATATCCACATTTTTTTGCCAATTCAGATAATTTTCTATGTCCATTCGAGGACGAACGTTTGTTTTAGAGGTGGAGATTGTGATGACCCAAGGGGTCATTTTATGAATTAAGACTCTATTCTAGTCTTATTAGCCATAAAAAGACTAATTTTAATTATCTCGATTTGCGTGCGCAATCCAGGCATGAAACCGGAAAGCTTTTATGTGAAAATATAAGAAATAATAATTTTTAGAATTAAAATTTGGTTTTAGTTGACTTGAGTCAAAATTTTTAGTAAACTGACCCGGATTGTGTTCCGATGATCCCGGAAGTTCCGAAGTAAAATATGGGACTTGGGCGTATGCCCGAAAATGAATTCCGAGGTTCCAAGTCTTAGAAATCAATTTTTGAAAGAAATTATTTTGCTGAATTATTAGTGAAATAAAGAAAAGAATTAATGTTTGAAACCATTGGTATCAGGCTCGTATTTTGGTTCTGGAGTCCGATATAGATTTTTTATAGTATTTGAATACTAACTGTGAAGTTTGGTGAGAATCGGAGTTTATTTGACGTGATTCGGACGTCCGGTTGAGAAATAGTGAAATTGGAGTGTTCTTGAGAAAAATGATGAGTTTTGAGGTTTAATTCATAGTTTTACATGTTATATTCAAGATTTGATCGCACGATCAAGTCCGTATGATATTTTTAGACTTGCGTGCATGTTTGGTTTAGAGCCCCGAGGGCTCGGGTGAGTTTCGAATATTAAAACCTGCATATCTTATTCATTATAAGGTCAAATTGAGTGATTCAAAAGTCTAACTTGACCATAATTTCATAAGGAATCCAATGGAGACATAAAAATCGAGTTTAGTGATCGTTTGGTATGAGAAATGAGGTAGAATATCTAGAAGAAAAATATATAAAACTAGGGTTTGTTCATTCGGTCATATTTTGAGTTGGGGAGCTCGGATTTGGGAGATTTTAACCATAGGGATTGGGGTAAGTGTTCTCTAATCAAATTTTTGGGATGTTTCAATTACCCAATATTTTTCATCACTTTTAAATCAAAAACTAGGAATTTTCATGTTAAAATTTAGGGTTTGGGTAGAATTAGGGAATTTTGTAAAAATTGAATCTTTACCTCGAATTGAGATCGGATTTCGAAACTAATCGTATATTCGGGCTCGTGGGTGAATGGGTAAACCTAATTTGGTCCGAACCCCGAGTTTGGACCAAGCGGGCCCGGGGTCGGGTTTTAACTTTTTTTTAGAAAACTTAGAAAAAATTATAATTTTCAGTAAAGTTAGTTTTTTTAGCATTAATTAATGATATTAAGTTTATTATGGTTAGATTCGAGTGTATTGGAGGTGAATTCAAGAGGAAAAACTATAAACGAACAATGAGTGGCCTGCGAAGTTGAGGTAAGTGCTTGGTTTAACCTTGACTTGAGGGAATAGGAATCCCCAACCTGATTGTTATGTGAAATTTCTTGTGTGTAGTGTATAGGTGAGGTGACGAGTACGTATGCACTACCAAATTTTTGTTTACCATGATCCCTTTTCCGTTTTTCATTTATTTGCTTCACGGCTTGACTGTTTTATGATTGTTGAGGTTTATATGGTCAAGTGATGGTCTTTGCTGTAATAAATCTAAGATCTGAATAAGAGTCACATGTACTTTTGTCTTGATGTTATATAGATCAAGAATGCATTTGGATTATCGTTTTTATGTTTTTCTTTTGAAGATTTAGTGAAATCTTAAACCTTAGACCATTAAACAAACAAAAAAAAGTATTCATAATATAGTAGAGTAGGACCCCCAGACTTTAAAAATATAAAACGGTAGGATAAGATAAATTATTTGGAGCTCATTAATTTAGGTCATGAGTGAATAGATTAAAATATTCATTTATAGGCGGCTTTTAGAAATATGTTCAAGTACGTCATTGAATTATTCCGTATATGCTACTTGATTATTTGTTTTCATTAGATTATTGCCAAGTATTGTTGCACGCGTGTTAAAAGTGCTAGTTGTTCCCTTGATTTTGTTATGGTACATAAAGGTTGAGCTGGATGACAGTGTTACGATACTTACATATATTCTGGTTGGTTTCATTATGAAATAATATTGAATACAACTTGTGAGCTATACTGTGTTCTGTTTACAATTGTTGAGATAAACGTGTTGTGAAAGTCTTGGCCTGAATTGTGAAAGTTTTTGATAATAAATCAATTGATAGTGATAAGGGTGGATAATATGATAGTGACAAGGGTGGCCAAGGGAAATAAATTATAGTGATAAGGGCGGACAAGGCAAATAAATGATAGTGATAAGGGCGGACAAGGGGAAATAAATGATAGTGATAAGGGTGGAGAGGGGAAATAAATGATAGTGATAAGGGCGGACAAGGGAAATATCTTGCACATTGGGTTATTTTAAATTAAAGTTTGGAAACTTGGAAAGTTGTGTGAAATTTTTGTGACAGCCGATGCCTGGAATAGGCGACTGCGTTATTTTATTTATTTATTGTTGCAGTTATATTTTCTTGTTTGCGTAGAATTATTTTATTACTTTATTATATACATATATCGTCGCAGGTTAAGTTATAATTTCCCCGCCATAGCCTTGTAACTACTTGTCGCGGTTAGGCTCGGCACTTACTCAGTACATGGGGTCGGTTGTACTGATACTACACTCTGCACTCTTTTGTGCAAATCCAGGTACTGGCCAGTAGTAGAGATTTTTACTAGCCTCTATTCATTATCCGGAGACACGAGGTATATCTTCCGACGTTCACAGATCCCGAGAGTCTTCTCTTCGTACGTAGAGACTGTTTTATATTTTCGCAAAACAATATAGTATTTCTTTCAGTCCATTGATTGTATTATTCTTTAGTAGTTCGTGAATTGTGACACCAGACCCTGGGGTAGTGTTAGAGTTTTATATATATATATATATATATATATATATATATATATTTAGTTCATGGCTCGGTTTATTTATTCGTTTTTCATTTCTTATATATGAAGTTATTAGTTGGAAATCATTAGATTTAATTTACTTTAAATTGTATTATTGTCTTTAATTAAATATCCAAAGGAAAATAGCTAATTGAATTCTAACATTGTCTTGCCTAGCAAGTGTGGTGTTAGGCGCTATCACGATTCCTAAGGTTGGTAATTTGGGTCGTGACAAGTTGGTGTCAGAGCACTAGGTTGCTTAGATCTCACAATTCACGATCAAATTTGGTAGAGTCTGAAGGATCGGTACGGAGACGTCTGTACTTATCTCTCAAAGGCTATGAAGTTAGGAACAATTCCACTTCTATTATACTCTATCGTGCAAATTTATTATTCCATTGATGATTGAAATTGTCTATTTTCGTCCTCTCACAAATCTCGACAACGAGCAAATCGTCTACAACCGGTCAAGAGATGAAGCTCCAATGATAGCTACGATTAGGGGAAGAGACAGAAGCAGAGCTTAGTCTAGGCAAAAGACTTATGTCGATCGTAAGGTTCGTGATGTGGCATTCATGGTTGGAGAGAGGGTATTGCTTTGTGTGTCGCCCATGAAGGGTGTTATTGTAACGACCCGTCTGGTCGTTCCGTGAGATTTACCCCATTTCCCTTATTTCTGTATTTTGTTATGTATCGCTATCTTTTTTTTTTAATGTGTTGGATTAGGTGGTTTGGGTCTGGAGTAGTTATGGTGAGAGTTTAGGAGTTTAACCTTTTAAAGTAGTCTAATAGTTGAGAAAGTCAACTGAGAGTTGACTTATTGATAAACGACCTCGGAATGCTGATTTTATGACTCGAATAGCTTCGTTAGGTGATTTGGGAATTAGGAGTGTGTTCGGAATATTTTTGTGATGTCCGGAGTAGAATTAGGCTTGAATTGGCGAAAGTTAGTTTTTCGCGATTTCCGGTCTGCAGTGAAAAATAGGCTATCGAGGTCGGAATGGAATTCCGGAAGTTGAACGATTTTGTATTGTCATTTTGGATATGTCCGCAAAATTTCAGGTTAATCGGAGGTGTTTTGGTTGGTTTCAGCGTAGTTGGAAAATTTTAGGAGTTTCAAAGTTCTTAGGCTTGAATTTGGTGTTTTCGTGTTGTTTTTGGTGTTTCGAGGGATTGACTAAGTTGGAATAATACTACGGGGTATGTTGGTATGTTTGGTTGGGTCTCGAGGGTCTCGAGATTGATTTTGAATGGTTGACGGGAAGTTGGAGTGATTTTTGGAAATCTGCTGTGCTGGTTTACTGGTGTTTTCACACCTGCGGAAGGGGAGTCGCAGGTGCGGTTGCGCAGGAGCGGAGAGAAAGGTCGCAGGTGCGAGGGGATTGTCGCACCTACGATATCGCAGGTGCGGAAGGTGCATCGCACCTGCGAAGCCGCAGGTGCGGAAAGGTGGTCGCAGGCGCGAGAATTGGCCAGTTAAGTGAGTCTCGCAGGTGCGCACCCTGGGACCGCAGGTGCGGAAATGACTATGCAGAACAGTATAAAAAGGACCCCTCCGCAAAATTAATTAGTTTTCATCAATTTGCATGCGGGAGGAGTCCATTGAAGGTGGTTTTGAGAGAGAATTTCTAAGTTCTTCAGCAAAGGTACTTTATTTTTTAATCCCGTTCCTATGCTATTTTGTTAAGATTAGGCTTGAAAATTTAAGGATTTGAGTAGGAAAAAGTTGGAAAAATGGGAGGAAAGAATTGGGATTTCTTTTGAGGTTTTGGAATGGCGATTGTGGTTCGATTTTGGTGTTCTTGGTATGTATAGAACCGTGGGAAGACGAGGTTTCTAATGATATAAAAAATTTAAATTTCGAGGTGTGGGCTCGAGGCTCGGGTTTGGCCGAATTTTGAGATTTTTGATTAAATTGATAATTTTCGATTGGGTTGTGTTCCTTGAGTATATATTACTGATGTTGAACTGGTTCTGGGCTAGATTCGGAGCAATCGGGGGCCAATTTTAGGGGAAAAGGCATAGTGGACTAGTGTCACGGCCCGGTAGAGGTAAGTAATGGTCTTAAATCTTGTCCTAAGGGTATGGAACCTCGGACTGCATTATTTTCTCACTGAATTTGGAATGACGCACATGTCGGATGACGAATATTTGGCGCGTACTAATTTTTGGGTTGGACTAGGTCCTCTCCGCGGCAACTAATGAGTTGCATATTTACTCAAAATCTTATGTTAAATTATGTTCTAAAGTTTTGTGAAATATTTCTGCTGTAAGCCGTGTTTGGGCCTCGTGTCGATCTGTTCAGACCCCTTTGAGGGTGTTTTACTGTTGTTTTCCTCACTACTTGTTGATGATTTTACTCAGTATCATTGTGCATACTGTTTTATTGGAAACTCAGCCTGATTTACACTACATGAGCATTAAAATGATGTTTTTGGGTCGAGTACCCCGTTCTATTACTTTGCTCGAGGGGATTTTTGAGTGGTTCCACCGAGTATGGCCGAGGGCCAAGAGTGATGGTGAGGTGCTGAGTGATATTAGCGCTTGGGCTGAAGGAGCTCCTCCGAGTCTGTACACACCCCCAGTGAGCGCACCGAGTGCGAGTGATTGAGTGATTGAGNGAGTGTGGCCGAGGGCCAAGAGTGATGGTGAGGTGCTGAGTGATATTAGCGCTTGGGCTGAAGGAGCTCCTCCGAGTCTGTACACACCCCCAGTGAGCGCACCGAGTGCGAGTGATTGAGTGATTGGGAGGCATGAGTGGTTGTGAGGTGCTGAGTGATTGTGAGGTGCTGAGGGATTGTGAGGCATGCCCGAGGGGATGATTATGAAACATGTTTTTGCCCGAGGGGCTACTTATGATTTTACTACATTCATTTGCATACCAAATCCTTGTTTTAAAGTTGTTAAAAATGTGCATTGTTTTAAGGACTTTTGTGAAGTTGATTTCTAAGGCATGACGATTTCGTATATCTATGTATACTATTGGAAAGTAAGGTTGTGTATATTGTGACTTGATGACGTTGATTTTTATGTGATTTCTTTCTACTTAGACTTGATTTATTTCCATTACTAATGAGTTGGCGTACTCACATTACTCCCTGCACCTCTGTGTGCAGATTCAGGAGCAGATATCGAGCGTTAGCTTTTATATATTTATCACAGCGGAGCCGGATCGTGGGGATATAGAGGTAGTTGTTCAGCGTTCGAAGTATCTCTGCTTTCCCTTCCTGTTGTATTTAGCTTTGATTCGGATTTTTGTATCATAATACTTTATTTTGGCTTATTTCACTAGATGCTCATGACATGTTGGCTCCGGGTTTTGGGGATGGCAGTACTGTATATATAATTTGCCTATTATATTAAGAACTTTCTGTATATTGTTATGAATTGCTTGAAACTTAAATGGGATTTTCAAAAGGAAATGTGAACACGCGGTAGTCGGCTAGCCTAGTTCCACGATAGGCGCCTTCACGGCCGGTTAGGATTTGGGCTCGTGACAGTTTGGTATCAGAGCCCTAGGTTACATAGGACTCGACGGTTATGAGCATGTTTAGTAGAGTCTTACGGATCGGTACGGAGACATCTGTACTTATATTTGAGAGGCTGCCAAACTTTTAGGAAACATTCTATCTTTCTTGAACTGTTTCTTGCTGATCTGTTGATTCTTGAAATTTGAACTTACGTTGCTTCACTCTCTCACAGATGGTGAGGACACGCCATACCGATCATAGTGACCAGTCACCGGCTAGACCAGCGAGAGGTCAAGGCCGCGGTCGAGGCCGTGGTAGAGGTAGGGGGCCAGCTCGCGCAGCAGTCGGGGCAGTACCTCAGGTTCCCCCTATTGATCATGATCAGGTTCCCGCCGATGGTATCTCAGCGGGACAGGCTCAGACATCAGAAGTGCCTATGGTTATTTCGGGTCTTCAGGAGGCCCTGTCTCAGATATTGTCAGTATGCACCGGTTTGGCTCAGGTCGTTGCCATTTCTTCTTCTGCCACCACAGATCAGGTCGGGGGAGGCAATCGGACTCCAACTTCCCGGGCACCTGAGCAGGCTGCATAGGGTATTCAGGCGCCAGGAGCAGCCCCAGCTCAGCCAACTGCTCCAGTTTAGGATTATGTGGTCCCTGCTATGCCTGAAGACGAGCAACGCGGGTTGGAGAGGTTCAGCGTACTTCAGCCTCCAACTTTTAGCGGTACAGAGGGCGAGGATGCCCAGGGATTTCTAGAAAGGTGGCAGAGGATACTGCGCATCGTGGGTATTCTGGAGACCAGGGGTCTCGTTTGTTACCTTTCAGTTTGCGGGTGCTGCCTTTAATTGGTGGGAGTATTTCGAGAGGCGTGGACCGGTTGGTGCAGAACCTCTTACCTGGCAGCAGTTCTCCACGATCTTTTTGGAGAAGTATGTTCCTCAGTCCCACAGAGAGGAGCAGTGTAGGCAGTTTGAGCAGCTGCGCCAGGGAGAGTTATCAGTCACTCCATACGAGATGAGATTTTCCGAGTTGGCAAGGCATGCTTCTGAGATTATCCCTACTGATAGGGAGAGGGTGAGGAGGTTTGTACATGGTCGTTCTTATCAGCTTCGGTTGTTTATGACTCGAGAGAGAGTATCGGATGCTTCATTCGAGCAGGTTTTTGACATAGCTCGAAATATTGAGTCTGTTCACCACCAGGAGAGGGAGGCCAAGAGGCCTCGTGGTTCGGGTAGTTCCAGTGGTGCTCCCTTCAGGGGACAGCTTCAGTAGGGTAGGGGCCGTCTATTCAGGCCTCCTCAGTCAGGCCGCCCAGCTTATAGTGGTGCATCTTCGGAGCAGGGCCCTCGTGGTTCTCAGTCAGGCCGTACTTCATTCGGTGCCCTCCCAGCTCAGAGTGCATCTCGAGAACCTCCAGTTCAGGGTTCATCTATTCAGGAGTCTTCCAGTGCCCGTGCAGGTGCTAGGGGTCATCACTCCCCGCCTCCAGCTCCAGGTAGTCCCCGCCTCCAACTCCAGGTAGTTGTTTTGAGTGCGTAGAGTTTGGGAACGGGTGGAGGCAGTGTCCCCGCCATTCTGGTGGATCTTCTCAGCAGAGGGGCTAGGCCTCAACTTCAGCTCCAGTCACTTCACCACCCGCCCAGGCAGCCAAGGGTGGTGGTCAGTCAGCCAGAGGCTGCCCTAGAGGGGGAGGTCGAGCAAGGGAGGTCAGGCTCGTATGTATGCATTTCCAGCCAGGCCGGATGCTATGTCCTCAGATGCCGTGATTGCAGGTACTGTTTCAGTCTGTTTTTGTGATGCCTTGGCTTTATTTGACCCTGGTTCCACATATTCCTATGTTTCTTCATATTTTGTCGGTTTTTTGGATGTGCCCCGTGAGTCTCTGGTCACTTCTGTTCATGTGTCGACTCCGGTGGGCAATACTGTTGTTGTGAACCGCGTGTATCGGTCATGCATGATATCTAATGGGGGTTTGGAGACCCGGGTGGACCTACTGTTACTCAGCATGGTCGATTTTGACGTGATATTAGGCATGGATTGGTTATCCCCGTGCCATTTTGTTCTTGATTGTCACGCTAAGACCGTCACCTTAGCTATGCTGGGGTGTCCGAGGGTTGAGTGGAGAGATTCTTCCGAGTATATGCCTAGCAGGGTGATTTCTTACCTGACGGCTCGACACATGGTTAAAAAGGGGTGTTTATCTTATTTGGCCTTTGTGAGGGATGTCGGTGGTGAGATTCCCGCTATTGATTCAGTTCCTGTGGTCCGCGACTTCCCGGATGTGTTTCTTGCAGACCTGCCAGGCATGCCACCGGATAGGGATATTGATTTTGGTATCGACCTGGTGCCAGACACTCAGCCTATTTCTATTCCACCATATTCTATGGCGCCAGCGGAGCTAAAGGAATTGAGGGAGCAGCTTCAGGAGCTCCTGGATAAGGGGTTCATTCGGCCTAGTGTGTCACCTGGGGTGCACCGGTGTTGTTCGTTAAGAAGAAGGATGGGACTATGCGTATGTGTATTGATTATCGGCAGTTGAATAGGGTTACGGTGAAGAACCAGTATCCCTTGCCCCGTATTGATGATTTTTTTGACCAGCTTCAGGGAGCCAGAGTATTTTCCAAGATTGATTTGAGATCTGGGTACCATCAGTTGAGGATTCGGGATTCTGATATCCCGAAGACTGCTTTCAGGACCAGGTATGATCATTATGAGTTCTTGGTTATGTCATTTGGGATGACCAATGCCCCAGCTGCGTTCATGCAATTGATGAACAGCGTGTTTCAGTCTTATCTTGATTCCTTCATCATTGTGTTCATTGATGACATCCTGGTTTATTCTCGTAGCCAGGAAGAGCATGCTCAGCATTTGAGGGTTGTGTTACAGAGATTGAGGGAGGAGAAGCTTTATGCGAAATTCTCCAAGTGTGAGTTTTGGCTGGGATCGGTAGTTTTCTTGGGGCACGTGGTGTCCAGTGAAGGGATTCAGGTTGATCCAAAGAAGATAGAGGAGGTGCAGAGTTGGCCCAAGCTGTCCTCAGCTACAGAGATTAGGAGTTTCCTTGGTTTGGCGGGATATTACCGTCGCTTTGT
>MDKI01114967.1:0-20014 GCA_005239505.1 Nicotiana paniculata | reverse complement strand
GGCGGGGACCAATTTATGTAACTTACCATTGTCGGATTCTTAACTGGCATATTCTATCTCAGGCTTCCTCTTCTTTTCCCATTTTCGCTCTTCTTTCTCCTCAACTGTAAACTTAGTTTGTCTTACTAAAATGCCTCCCAACAATACTACTCCTCCAGAATAGATGCATCTCAGGATGGAGAGTCATAGATTCAAGAAAATCTTGAAAGAAACCCCATTCATGAGAAAATAATATTTTTTGATCCTCAAGATGGGGAGGAGGATGAATATGTGTCTCAAGTGCTAGAATTCTATCAATGGGGTGAATTTTGTAAGACACCAGGAAAGTTTTGCTTGGACTTGGTAGAGAATTTTACAGAAACTTGAATGAAAATACTCAATTTTCTACTGTTAGAGGATTGAGAATTGATTGTTCTCCACAAGCTATCAATTGTTTGTATCATCTCGCACAAGAGGATGACAGTCAAACCTTAGCATTTATTAACGATCCTAATTTAGATGAGCTTGAGCGTTTGTTTTGTCTTTTTGGAGCTACTTGGGGGTATGATACAAATGCAGCTAAGGTATGTTTAAAAGGGAAAAATATTATGTACAAAGTCAGACCTCTTCTTACCTTTTTAAGTAGCAGAATGATTCTAAATACCCATGGAGCAGATATATACTTGAACACATTAGTGTTACGATCCGAAATTTCCACCTTTGCGGTTGTGATGACGCCTAATATTTCACTTGCTAGGCAAACCAATATTAGAACAATTTATCCATTTTCAACAATTCAAATTAAATGATAAGAAAGAAACTGAAATAAATGTAATAATCTATAGTGAAATTGCGGAAGCCATAACAACTGGAATATTTAATACAACCCTGTACCCGATGTCACAAGTGCGCGAGCTACTATGATAGTACAAATAAGGGTCTGAATAAAACATAAAGCTGTGTGGGGGAAAATACACAGATAATAAAAAGAAAGGGGACTCTCGGAGCTGTGGACGCTGAGCAGTTGTACCTTCAGTCTCCACAAAGCTAGTCAACCCGAGCACGCTTGTAACTGCCGCTGGGACTGACTCCAAAATCTGTACAAGAAGTGCATAGTGTAGTTTCAGTACAACCGATCCCATGTACTCTGTAAATGCCGAGTCTAACCTCGACGAAGTAGTGACGAGGTTAAGACAGGTCACTTACACTATAACATGTACGCAGTATATAATAAGGACAAGAGAAGAAAATACGGAACAAAATAGGACAGTCAAATGAAGCTTAGGACAGTCAAATTATCAACCAAACAATTCAAAATAAGCCTTAGGAAATACCCACGAATGCAAAAGTTTCACTTTAGGTCATTATTGAAAAAGTCAACAAAGTCAACTCCCAGGCTTGCTTGGTCCAAACCCAAAATTCGGACAAAAACCCGATTACCTATTCACTCCCAAGCCCAGTTATGCAGTTTGTTTTGAAATCTGACCTAAATTTGAGGTCTAAATTTCAATTTTACAAAAATTCCTATTCTACCCAAATCCCCAATTTCTGCCATGAAAATCCTGGATGTTAGGTTGAAATCTTATGAAATGTAATGGGTAATTGGGGAAGAAGAGCTCTTGAAAAAATCGCCTCTAAGGTTTCTAGGTTTTAAAATTTGAAAGAATGAGAAAAATCTCGTCTAACTCAGCTTTTACCCAGCTGCAGATGTCGCAAGTGTGATATCATGTTCGCAATTGCGAGAGAGAGGTCGCAATTGAGAACTCCCCGAAACCCAGTAATCGCAACTGCGATAAATTGGCCACAAATGCGAACCCTGATGCTCTCGCAAATGCGGACCTCTTCTTTGCAAATGCGAAGATCCTCAATAATATGTTGAGTCACATGTGCGAATTTGCCTTCACAAAAGCGGAAATGGCAAGTTCGTAAATGCAAACTTTACCTCGCAAATGTGAGGACCCCCAGCCATGCCCAGACTCGCAAATGTGATGGCTGCAACAGACACCAGAAACACAAGGCACCAACTATGATTATACGTCCAAAATCCTTCCATAGCCTATCCAAAACTCACCTCAGCCCTCGGGGCTCCAAACCAAACATGCTCACAAGTCCAAAAACCTCATACGAACTCACTCGCATGATCAATACTCCAAAATAACACCTAGAACTACGAATCAGACACCAAATCAAATGAAACTTTCAATGAAACTTAAGAACTTCTATTTTAACAACCGAGCGTCCGAATCACGTCAGACCAACTCCGTTTCTCACCAAATTTGGCAGACAAGTCATAATTATAGTAATGGACCTATACCAAGTTCCGGAACCAATATACGGACATGACATCAATAAATTCAAACACTGGACAAATCTTTAAACCTTTAAACTTCAAAATTTTGACAAAAAAGCGATAACTCGAGCTGGGGATCTTAGAATTCGATTTCGGGCATACGCCCTGGTCCCAAATTACAATATAGACCCTCCAGGATCGTCAAAACACGGATCCGGGTCTGTTTGCTCAAAACATTGACTGAAGTCAACTCAAATAAATTTTTAAGGTAAAATTTTATATTTTTATCAATTTTTAACATAAAAGCCTTTCGGAAAGAGACACGGACTATGCACGTAAATCGAGGAAGGCTAAAATGAGATATTTGAGGTTTCGAAAAATAGAACTAAGGTTTAAAACTCTAGATAACCTATCGAGTCATTACATTATCCACCTCTAAAACAACCGTTCATCCTCGAATAGACATAAAAGTACCTGAACTGGTGAAAAGGTGTGGATATCTACTCCGCATGTACGACTCGGACTCCCAAGCAGCTTCCTCGACCGACTGACCTCTCCATTGCACTCAAACTGAAGGATAACTCTTAGACCTCAACTATCGAACCTGCCGGGCTAGAATAGCCACCGGCTCCTCCTCATAAGTCAAATCCTTGTCTAACTAGACTGAGCTGAAATCTTACACATGGGACGGATCGCCGTGATACTTCTGGAGCATGGACACATGGAATACTGGATGAACTACTGATAAACTATGTGGAAATGCGAGCTTGTAAGCCACCTCACCCACTCTTTGAAGAATCTCAAAAGGTCCGATGTAGTTAGGGCTCAACTTCCCCTTCTTTTCGAACCTTATCACACCCTAAATGGGTGAAACTCGGAGTAATGCCCCCTTTCTCCGACAATGAATGCAACATCACGAACTCTACGGTTGGCATAAATCTTCTACCTGGACTAAGCTGTGCGAAGTCGACCCTGAATAATCTTGATCTTATCCAAGGCATCATGTACCAAATCTATACCCAACAATCGAGCCTCCCCTGGATCGAACCATCCAATTGGCGATCGGAACTGCCTCCCATATAATTCCTCATAGGGAGCCATTCGAATGCTCGACTGGTAGATGTTGTTGTAGGCAAACTCCGCAAGTGGAAAGAACTAACCCCAGAAATCTATAACACAAGCGCGAAGCATATCCTCCAATATCTGAATAGTGCGCTCAGATTGTCCGTTTGTCTGAGGATGAAATATTGTGCTCAACTCCACCTGCATGTCCATCTAACGCTTTATGGCCCTACAAAATGCGAGGTGAGCTGCGTACCTCGATCAGAAATGATAGACACGGGCACACCGTGAAGATGGATGATCTCACGGATGTAGATCTCAGTCAACCGCTTTGAATAATAGGTAACTGCCATAGGAATGAAATGAGCTGACTTGATCAGCCTGTCCACGATAACCCATACCGTATTGAACTTCCTTTCAGTCTGTGGGAGTCTAACAATAAAATCCATAGTGATACGCTCGTACGTCCACTCAGGAATCTCTAACTTTTGAAGCAAACCACCAGGTTGCTGATGCTCACACTTTACTTGATGACAATTTAGACATTGAGCTACATATGCAACTATATCCTTCTTCATCCTTCTCCACCAATAATGTTGCCGCAAGTCCTGATACATCTTGGCGGCACCCGGATGAATAGAATACCAGGAACTATAGGCCTCCTCAAGAATCAACTCACGAAGCCCATCTACATTAGGAACACAAATACGATCCTGCATCCTCAAAACCCCATCATCTCAAACAGTTACCTACTTGGCACCACCGTGCCGAACCGTGTCTCTAAGGACAAGCAAACAAGGGTCATCATAATATCGCTCCCTGATGCACTCAAACAAGGAAGACCGAGCGACTATACAAGCTAGAATGCGACTAGGCTCTAAAATATCTAACCTCACAAACTAATTGGCCAAGGCCTGAACATCTGATGCAAGTGGCCTCTCACCGATTGGAATGTAGGCAAGGCTGCCCATACTCACTGCCTTTCTACAAGAAGGAATCGGCCACCACATTGGCCTTCCTCAGATTGAGATCCTTTTGTTTGAACAAATATTGTAGACTCCGATGATCCGTGAAAACCTCGCACGACACACCGTAAAGATAATGCCTCCAAATCTTCAGTGCATGAATAATGGATCCCAACTCTAGATCGTGAACATGGTAATTATTCTCATGAACCTTCAACTGCCGTGATGCATATGCAATCATCCTGCCATCATGCATCAATACTGCACCAAGCCCAACACAGGATGCATTACAATACACCATATAAGATCCTGAATCTGTGGGCAACACCAACACATACGCCGTAGTCAAAGCAGTCTTGAGCTTCTGAAAGCTCGCTTCACACTCGTCTGACCATCTAAGCGATGCACCCTTCTAGGTCAACCTGGTCAAGGGGGCTGATATATATGAAAACCCTCCACAAACCGACGGTAATAACCTGCCAAACCTAGGAAACTCTGGATCTCCGCAGCTGAAGTGGGTCTAGGCCAGTTCTGAACTACCTCAATCTTCTTAGGATCCACCTGAATGCCCTCTGCCGATACTACATTCCCCAAGAAAGAAACTGAGTGTAACCAAAACTCGCACTTTGAAAACTTGGCATATAATGGGGTATCTCTCAGAGTCTGAATTATAATCCGAAGATGCTGCTCGTGCTCCTCTCGACTGCGGGAGTAGATCAAGATATCATCAATAAATACAATCACAAATAAATCCAAATAGGGCTTGAACACCCGGTTCATCAAATCCATAAATGTTGTTGGGGCATTCGTTATCCCAAATGACATTACTAGGAACTCATAATGCCCATATCGAGTCCGTAAAGCTGTCTTAGGGACATCCGATGCCCTAATCCTCAACTAATGGTAGCCAGACCCCAAATCAATCTTCGAAAACACCTTGGAACCCTGAAGTTGATCAAATAAGACATCAATCCTCGGCAAAGGATACTTGTTCTTGATGGTGACTTTGTTCAACTGCCGGTAATCTATGCGCATCCTCATCGATCCATCTTTCTTTTTCACGAACAAAACAGGCACACCCCAGGATGAGACACTAGGTCTAATGAAGCCCTTATCAAGTAAGTCTTGCATATCTGCTCCTTCAATTTTTTCAACTCTGGCAGGGCCATACGGTATGTCGAAATAGAAATGGGCTGAGTGCCTGGGGCCAAATGAATACAAAAGTCAATATCTCTATCGGGTGGCATCCCCAGCAGATCTGCAAGAAACACCTCTGGAAACTCACGAGCAACTGGTACTGAATCCATGGAAGGAACTCCCGCACTAGAATCGCGGGCATAAGCCAAATAAGCTAGACACCCTTCTCTACCATGCGCGAGCCTTCACATAAGAGATAACCCTGCTGGTAAAATGGCCAAAAGTCCCTCTCCACACCAATCGTGGAAACCCTGGAAAGGTTAAGGTCACCGTCTTGGTGTGACAATCCAATATAGCATGATAAGGTAAAAGCCAATCCATACCCAAGATGACATCAAAATCTACCATATCGGGAAGTAAGAGAGCTACGCTAGTCTCAAGACTCCTAATAGTAACCACACATGAACGATAGACACGATCTACAACAATAGAATCTCCCACAGGTGTGGACACATACACATGAACACTCAATGAATCACGAGGCACAACCAAATATGAAGCAAAATAGGATGACAAGTAGGAATAAGTAGATCCTAGATCAAATAGAACTGAAGCATCTCTATGGCAAACTGGAACAATACCTGTGATAATAGCATCAGATGAATCAGCCTCAGGCCTGGCTGGAAAAGCATAACATTGGGATTGGCCCCACCACTCTGAACTACATCTCTAGGATGACCTCTAGCTGGGTGGCCTCCACCTCTAGTGGCCTGACCTTCATCTCTAACGGCCTGACCTCTACATCTGGCTGCTGACCCCTGCTTCTAGCTGGCTGAGCGGGCGATGGTGCAACCGGTGCCGGAATCATGGAACGAAAACTCTGATGTGGCGTGCCACCCAATAATCTCAGACATGTCCTCCTGATATGCCCAAAACCACCACACTCAAAACATCCATCATGCTGCTGTGGCTGCTGAATTTGAGGCTGACCCGAACTGGCCGAATAACCACAGTGATAATCTGAATCGAAGGCACACTGATAGGAGCTGATGGTGCACTGTACCCGGTATCGGGCACATAAGGACCATGACTCCCTGAAGCACGGTGGGATGCCTGAAGAGCCGACTGAAATATCCTGGGAGGATGGCCTCTACCAAAAGTACCCCCGCCTCCAGATGAGGAACCACTAAACCCATCTCAATGACGAGGCCTCTTATCAAACCCCTGCTCTTTCTCTCTTGTGAAACAACCATCTCGATCCGCCTAACAACATTAGCAGCCGTTTGAAAAGATATCTCACCCCCGGTCTCGTTGGCCATCTGCATCCTGATAGGGTGAGTGAGTTCATCAGTAAACCTCCCCGCCCTCTCTCTTAGTAGGAAGCATAAAAATAACATGACAGTCTAGATCCAGAAAACGGGTCTCATACTAAGTGACTGACATACTTCCCCGTTGGATACGCTCAAACTACATGCGGTAATCCTCCCTTAGTGTGATAGGAAGGAAATTCTCTAGAAATAGTTGCGAGAACTGGTCCCAAGTAAGAGTAGGCGACCCGGATAATCTAGTCAATACATAATCTTTCCACCATCTCTGACGGAACCCGTTGATTGAAACACAACAAAATCGACCCCATTGGTCTCAACTATACCCATATTCCGCAGAACCTCATGGCAGCGGTCAAGATAATACCGTGGGTCCTTAGAAGTTGCACCACCGAAGTGAATTGGGAAGATCTTGGTAAATTTGTTCGATCTCAATAAGCCTTCAGAAGACATGGAAGGCCTATCACCGACCTGTGATACAACAACCGACTAAACTACCCCAACTGGCGGGACAACTGGTGTTTGATACTAGGGAGCCATTTGCTTTGGAGTGTGAGTAGCGGGAGTCTGTGCTCCTCCCTAGCCTGAGAGATGGTTGGTGCCATAGGAAATGTACCGGCCTGGGCCACACTTTCCATAAGGCCCACCAAACGGACTAGAGCGTCCTGAAGCACGGGGGTGGAGATGAACCGCCCCCCCCCCCCCCCCCCCCCCCCCCCCCCCCCCCCACCCGGGACCTGAGATGGTCGAACAGGTACAGTCTAAGTTGGAACCTCCTCGTGAAAATCTACCCGAGGCTCCACTATTGCTGCTGCTTTTCTAGCTCTAGGATGAGCTCTGCCTCGGCCTCTAACGCTACCTCGGCCTCGACCTCTGCCCCTCGTAGGAGCTGCCACTGGGGGCTCCGGATGCTGTCCAACTGAGGATGCGGTACGTGTTCTCTCCATATGCGGGAGAACAATAATAAAAGAATTCAATCATCAATGATAGAATAAAACGCATGACAGAGAAGAATAAAAGTGAATTGTTCCTAAAGTCCATAGCCTCTGGAAGATAAGTACAGACGTCTCCATACCGATCCCCCAGACTCTACTAAGCTTGCTCGTGACTCGTGAGACCTATGTAACCTAGTGCTCTGATACCAGCTTGTCACGATCCAAAATTCCCACTTTCGGGATCGTGATGGTGCCTAACATTTTACTTGCTAGGCAAGCCAACGTTAGAACAATTTATCCATTTTCAACAATTAAAATTAAATGATAATAAAGAAACTAAAATAACTGTAACAATCCACACTGAAAATATGGAAGCTATAACAACTGAAATATTTTATACAAACCTGGACCTAGTGTCACAAGTGCACGAGCTACTAGGATAGTACAAATAAGGGTATGAATAAAACATAAATATGTCTGAGTGAAAATACACAACTAATAAAAGGAAAGGGGACTCTCGGAGGTGTGGACGCTGAGCAGTTCTACCTCAAGTCTCCACAAAGCTAGTCAACCCAAGCACGCTAGTAACCGCCGTTAGGATCGACTCCAAAATCTGCACAAGAAGTGCAGAGGTGTA
Source organism: Nicotiana paniculata (assembly GCA_005239505.1). Taxonomy (NCBI): domain Eukaryota; kingdom Viridiplantae; phylum Streptophyta; class Magnoliopsida; order Solanales; family Solanaceae; genus Nicotiana; species Nicotiana paniculata. Next base: position 11,684 of record MDKI01114967.1, on the reverse strand, counting down.
GTATGAGTACAACCGACCCCATGTACTCTGTAAGGTCCAAGCCTAACCTCGATGAAGTAGTGACGAGGCTAAGGCAGGTCAGTTACACTATAACCTGTACGCAGTATATACTCCCTCCGTTCCAGTTTATGTGAACCTACTTTCTTTTTGGTCCGTTCCAAAAAGAATGACCCCTTTCTAACTTCGGAAATAATTTAGCTTAAACTTACAAATCTACCCTTAATGAGAAGCTTTTATAACCACACAAATATTCTGGACCCCTTTTTGACTTGTTTAGGATCACAAATTCCAAAAGTCTTCATTATTTCTTAATCTCCATGCCCAGTCAAACAGGTTCACATAAATTGGAACGAAGAAAGTAATAAACACAGGAGAAGAAAATACGGAACAAATTAGGACAATCAACTGAAGAAAATAGCTAAATCCTCAAAGAAAAACCAGTGACGATCAGAATTACCAATCCTTAGAGTTTTGTATGAAAAATACCGAAAACCAACGCAGTTCAAGGAAATAGAAACACATAGATTGTTGCGGCACGCAACCCGATTCCACCGTACAACACAATCCTTCCTTATTCCACTTTAGCAATACCAACAATCATAAATAAATATATGTTGCGGTGTGCAACCCAATCCTATCATATAACAGAATCAGTATCACAATTCACCCTTATTTCATCGTATCAATCCACCCTTATTGCACCTATTGCGGCATGCAAACCGATCCCTCTATATCAGTAAAAGTTCACCCTTATTCCACCATATCAATCCACCCTTATTTCACCTATTGTAGCGTGAAACACGATCCCACTATATCAGTATCAAATATTTAATGAATACGATCTAATCAATAACCCAAATCACTCGAACCTCTACGATCGATGAATATGAAGGGGAATCAGAGGAAACCTTGTACCAATTAGGGAATTCATATATGTAAGATTGCATGGAAAGACAAGTCCAGTAAATGACAATTAAAAGGGTGCAAGGAAGTCAATTAAGGCAAATAGCAGCGAGTCATGAAAGCATGGAAAGATCTAACTTTTTTAACACAAGAAATAATGAATAATAGGTAGCAAATAAAGTATTGAAGACATTTAAAGAACACATTAGTTAAGGCATAGAAGGAAGCAATTAAGGAAAAGCAGAAAATCAGGGAAACCAAGTAATTCGGTGGCGTATAAGCACTCGTCACCTTGCATATACGCCGCAACATATGAAATTCACATAACACATACTCCGAGGTTTCCTAATTCCATCAAATCAAGTTTAAAATCAACACTTAGATCGCTCCAAAACGCGAGGTTTCCTAATTCCCTCAAACCAAGGTTAAACTCCACACTTAGCTCGCTCCAAAACTGACTCAAAGCTCAACCATGACTTTTCCTTTCGATCAAGCCTCCGAACCAACCAAATCTAGAAAATTATCAAACAAACGATTCAAAATAAGCCTTAGGAACTACCCACGAATGCAAAAGGTTCACTTTAGTTCATTATTGAAAAAGTCAACAAAAGTCAACTCCCGGGCCCGCTTGGTCCGAACTGGAAATTTAGACCAAAACTTGATTACTCATTCACCCTCAATTCCAGTTATGCGATTTGTTTCAAAATCCGACCTAAATTTGAGGTCTAAATTCTAATTTTACAGAAATCCCTAATTCTACCCAAATTCCCAATTTCTGCCATGAAAATCCAAGATTTTAGGTTGAAATCTTATGAAATGTAATAGGTAATTGAAAGAAAATAGTTTAAAATTACTTACCAACGAATTGGGGAAGAAGAGCTCTTGGAAAATCACCTCTAAGGTTTCTAGGTTCGAAAATGTGAAAGAATGAGAAAAATCCCGTCTAACTCAGCTTTTACCCAGCTGCAGATGTCGCAATTGCAATATCATGTTCGCAACTGCAAACATCGCAATTGCGAGAAAAAAGTTGCATTTACGAACTCCTCTTAGAATCCCAGTAATCACAATTTTTTGATAAATTGGTCGCAAATGCAAACCTTGATGCCCTCGAAAATGTAGACCTCTTCTTCGCAAATGCGAAGATCAATAATATGCCGAGTCGCAAATGTGACTCTGCCTTCGCAAAAGCGAAAATGGCAAGTTTGCAAACGCGAACTTTACCTCGAAAACGCGAGGATTACCAACCATGCTCCAGCTTGCAAATGCGAGATATGCAACAGACACCAGAAACACAAGGCACCAGTTATGATTCCACGTCCAAAATCCTTCTTTAGTCTATCCAAAACTCACCCGAGCCCTAGGGCTCCAAACCAAACATGCACACAATTCCAAAAACCTCATACGAACTCGCTCGCGCGATCCAAACAACAAAATAACACCTAGAACTACGAATCAGACACAAATTCAAATGAAACTTAAAAACGTCTATTTTAACAACCGGTCATCCGAATCATGTCAAACCAACTCCGTTTCTCACCAAATTTGGCAGATAAGTCATAATTATAGTAATGGACCTATAGCAAGTTCTAGAACCAAAATACGAACCCGGCCTCAACAAAGTCAAACATTGGTCAAATCTTTAAACTCTTTAAACCCTTAAACTTCATATTTTTGACCAAAAACGATAACTCGAGCTAGGGACCTCCGAATTCGATTCTGGGCATACGCTCAAGTCCCAAATCACGATATGGACCCACGAGGACCATCAAAATACGGATCCGGCTTTGTTTTCTCAAAATGTTGACCGAAGTTAACTCAAATGGATATTTAAGGCAAAATTTTATACTTTATCAATTTTTAACATAAAAGCCTTCCGGAAAGAGACACGGATTGCGCATGCAAATCGAGAAAGGCTAAAATGAGATATTTGAGGTTTCAAAACACAAAATTAAGGTTTAAAACTTAGATGACCTATCAGATCATCACAATTAGCTTTGCTATTTGTAATTTGTTCAAGAATGCCTCTGAATGTGGGTAACATCATCAATATCCATATGAAGTTCTGTAGATTTGATCTCACTGTGGGGAGTTTATGGTTTCCATTAACCATAACTAGATTGATCAAGAAAGCTGGTGTTATTCTAAATCCCAAGACTTATAAGTCCTTCAAATTAAAAACTCGACAAAAAGTGTGGTCAAAACATGCAAAAACTAAAGGCCCATACAAAGGAGAAGGAGAAGAAGAGCTTCTTTTGAGAAATAGGAAACAACCTCCGATTTTTTCAAGGTGGAATGATGGAAATTAGGAAATTATTGGCTGAAAAGTTCGTTTCCATAGAGGAAAAAATTGCAAGAATGAGGGAAGAAGTGAATGCTAAAATTGATGGTGTAGTGGATAGGTTGATGAAGAAATTGGATAGGCGGGAGAATCTTATAATGCAAGAGATGATATATAGTACAACCATGACTTGGGCTCTAGCAAATTTTACATAAAGAATGGCTCAACAATGGAATTACAATAAGCCAACAACTTTTCCACCATTTGAATTCATAGATCCGTCTACTTGCCCGAAACCAAGATGGTACTCACTTGCAGATCTGGAAGCTATGGCAGGCATAGAACCTGAAACTACCCCCTCACCGAGATAGAGAAAATCCACCACCACCCACTGCCCCGGTTGTATCTGACCATTGCAGCGAAACCTTCTCTAATTTGCCAAATCTAACTGCTATTTTTTCTATATCCTTTCCCATATTTACACCAGCATTTGGAGGACCAATAATTAAGGAGCCTAATCCAAAAACAAGAGCAATAAAAAAGCCTAGACTTGTAGAAGGAAAAAGGGAAGAAACCAACTGAGGAAGGAGATGATTCTTCAGATAACGAGGATGGTTGGATATCAGTTCAAGTAGTCCAGTTAGGACAAAAAAGTATGGAACCATAACATATGAATGAGGTGGAAGAATCGGGCATGGCACAACCATAAGAGGAGGATTATTTGGTTGAGCACGATGATGAGAGGGGAGCGACAAGAGAAAACTAGCTTCATCTAAAGCGCTGACTTCATCTGGGAGGATGAAGCGTTTAAGTATGGGGGAGGAAAGTATGAAGAAGGAGTCTTAAGAAAAATTTCATGCTTCCACTACTTAATATATATAGTACTATATTGGTAGCTATCTTTAATGTTTTTCTTTGTTAATATTTTAAATATATTGATAACTATTTTTAATGTTGTGCTTTTGGTTAGTACTTGGTTGGAAGTATTTTGGGGATAGTAAATGTTGTCTGTATGTCTTAAAGCAACTACTGGGAAGCAATTTATGGGTAGAATGTGTTTTTGTCTGTTGAAAAAGCAATCCCCTGGTGTAAATATTTCACTTGTTAAAGTACCGCACTTTGTCTTTACTTTAATTGTTGTACTTAGTTTTTATTTGATGTATTTTTTCTGTCTTTTAGTTGTTTTACTTGGTCTTTATTGACACTGATTTTTTAAAAATGAATTAGATTTTCTTTGATACATCTGAGCCTTTTATATATATAGAAAAAAAATTAATCAAACAAAAAAATAATTATCCCTAGTACCTAACTTTGAAGCCTATAAACTTTTCTTGCACACCACAATTTTAACCAGTAAATTATAGATATACATATGTCTATACTACTCCATAATTTTTCTTCTTCACTTAAGAATTAAAAAATGGAGCTTTAAAAAAAATATATTGACAATAGAGAAGCCAAGATATGAAGTCGTGTACATGTGAATATTTGTTATCATTGTTTAACCTAAAAACGAATAAGAATTGAATTTATACGTGGTTTTAAGGATACATGGTATAACTTGGCACAAATTGAAAAAAATATATATTAATATTGAAATTGACAATAAAAGAAATAAATTCAAACCAAACGAATCAAATAGCCTTGGCCCTCGAGTTCGATCACCCTCGAACCAAGTGAAGATTCAAATGATATAAGAACAAAATAACAAGATATTAAAATCTAGAAGAAAGCAGTGTATTGCATAAATGTAATGTGTCTTACAAATTATCAAACTCCCTTTATATAGTAGACTAAAAGTTCTCTCCTCCTCTACACGTTATCTTTGGGCGTTTTACTCTCTTTCAAAGAGATGACTATTCAAACCTTAGAGTATTCGGATTCACGTGCTTTGTTAAAATTTCATTTCCTGCACAAGACAAACTGAGCCCTACATCTCACTCTATGTGTTTTCTTGAGTGAGGTTGGGGTAGGAGAGTCCTACTCTTGATACAATTCTAAATACAGTAGAAAATCTCATGATTGGCTAATTAACCGGCCTCTTCTTGATACGTACCCAGATTTCTGCCGTGATCCTCACTCGATTACGGATATTTTGGCTTTCCGTTATTTGACTCAGTGAACTTCCCTCGGTCTCGCTCGATCTCTATCTTGCTCGGTCTCGATCTTGGCCGATCTCAATCTTGATCGGTCTCTAGTTTATGCGCCCGACAATCTAACTTCGCAACATGGTTAGATATAACACGAGGTTGAACCTTGGTCTATCATGTTCTAATTTCGATTAGTCATATGAAGGGAAAGCTTGGTTTTGACCTTATACAGATAGTCCCCTCGTTTCCCGAAATTAAGATGATGATAGACGATATGAATTTCCGAGCTCCGTCTCGATGGGTAATGACGTAAGCGACGAACTCGACAATGATGCAATCAACGAAATCGACAATGATGCAAGTGACTAATGGATACCGAAATGTTCCATCAGTCCAGTTACCAGGGCATTAAATGCATGTCAGTCGCTGGTCGGCCACTATCGGTTCTGAACCGTCACCAGAAAGCTATAAGTACCCTAGCTTTTTATCATTCAAACTTTTACGTTCAAATCTCTTCCTACTCTTGCCTTTGCTTCAAAAATCCCTTTGCTTTACTATTTGTATTCACAAAGGTTGAAATGCCTTAGCATGAAACAATAAGGTTGTGTTCGAGGGTTCGAACAAACCTTGCCTTAACTGTCTTTCTGGGTTAAGGTGTTGTTGGGGTTCGATGTTACCAAAGTTTTTTCCCCGAAAATATTTTAAGTTTATGACTTTGCCGTGGGTAGCCTTTGGAACCGGTTGTGAAATAATTTTTTCCTTTTCGAAGGCCTATTTTTGTTACGGGTTTCGGACTTCTCTGAGCCGTGTTAGATTGGCCGTAGCCTTTTAGTTCGGCAGCTGCCCATTGGGCTTGTTTTCCCGTTTTAACCGGGCTTGCCCGAGATAATAGTCCCTGAGTGGGGTGGCCGTGGCCTTTAGAAACTGGGGAGTTTCCTAATAGGTCTTTTTCCCCCGAGGCCCGATGACTTTGGCTGTTTGAGTTGGACGACAGCGTGAGGGAGTGGTCATTCGTATTCCGGCTAAGTGTTGCCCTTGGGCTCATTATTTTTGGAAGTAAGAAGCTCTTTAAGGGATGTAAAGAGGAAAAATTTTAAAACATAAGATGATTGCAAGGAAAGTACTTCTCTTTATTCTCGATCAAAACAATCATACATACGTACATGTTTTATGCCAGGGCTCGAGCAATCTACATGGGCACAGTTCGTTTTGACCGTTTGGCCCTTACAATAAATCCTCTCTATCGAGACCTCCCTTTATGAAGTAATTTCCTCGCTAGAGTTGATATTAGAAGATAACACATATCCGCGGGTAGCCCCCCAGTATTTGAGGTTGATTGCAAAGGAACCTCGGATATTGTTGAATTGATCTTCAGTGCTGATTCGTAATCGGGCTTGATTATAAGTTAGCACGATTCACCTCGCCGTAAAACTTACTTGGGACAAAACTGGTCTAAGTTATAAGAGTGCAACACATGCTTTCAGACCTAAAGACTTCGTGTCGTTCGCCAAAAAATCGATCGTCATTTCTTGTTGACCACCTGCAAGTGTTAGTCTGAAACAAAAAGGAAATGGAAAGGGGGTTGTACCTTAGTAGTAATATCGTTTTAGGTGAGATACGTTCCAGTTTCTCGATAGTTGTTCTCCATTCATCGTTCCGAGCTTGTAGGACCATTTTCCAGTGACCTTGAGAATCTAGTACGGTCCTTCCCAATTCGAACCCAATTTCCCTTCGTTCAGGTTCGAGTGTTGAGTGTGATTTCCTTCGCACTAAGTACCTAATGTTAAAATATTGAAGATTGGCTCTTCAATTGTAGTATCTCTCGATCCATTATTTTTGGGCAGCCACTCGGACGAGGGCGGCTTCACGCTTTTCATCCAATAGTTCCAGGTGGCCTCGTTATTTGATTCCTTTGTTGCATATCAGAACTTGATACTCGGCTCTCCAACTTCGACCGGTATTAGAGCTTTGGCACCATAAACTAATGAGAATAGGGTAGCCTCGGTACTGGACTTCGAGGTTGTGCAGTATGCCCAAAGAACTTTAGGTAGAATTTCCTTCCACTTTCCTTTGGCGTCGTTTAGCCTCTTCTTAAGATTTTGGATGATGGTTTTGTTGGTCAATTAGGCTTGCCCGTTCCCACTAGGATGCTAAGGTGTATATAGGATTATTTTGATTTTATGATCCTCAAGAAATTTTGTTACTTTGCTGCCGATGAACTGTTTTCCGTTATCACACACAATTTCGGATGGAATCTCGAATCGACATATGATGTGATCCCAAATGAACTTGATGAATTCCTTCTCCCCAACTTTCTCGAAAGCCTGTGCTTCAACCCACTTAGAAAAATTGTTAGTCATAAATAAAATAAATTAACCCTTACTTGGTGCCCATGGAAGAGGGCCAACGATGTCCATTCTCCACTTCATGAATGACCATGGTGACAAGACCGAATAGAGTAGTTACCCGGGTTGGTGAATCATCGGTGTATCTCTTTGGCATTTGTCGCATTTTCGAACAAACTCTTTCGCATCTTTTTCCATGTCGATCCAATAGTAGCCGGCTCTGATTATCTTTTGGTCCAATGATTCCGCACCAGAATGATTTCCGCAAGTGCCCTCGTGAACTTCCTTCAGAACATACTCCGTGTCTCCCGGTCCCATACATATCGCTAGTGGACCATCAAACATTCTTCTAAACAAGGTTCTGTCTTCGGACAAGGTGAATCGTATTGCCTTCATGCGCAGGGCCCTTGATTCTTTTGGATCTAAGGGGAGCTTCCCGGTCTTCAAATATTCTATGTATTTATTTCTCCAATCCCAGGTCAAGCTCGTGGAGTTTATCTCAGTGTGGCCTTTTTTGACTACTGACCTCATGAGTTGCACGACGGCCCGCGAATTGAGCTTGTTGTCCTCGACCGATGACCCTAAGTTTGTGAGGGCATCGACCTCACTATTCTGATCTCGAGGCACATGTTGCAAAGTCCACTCCTTAAATCGGTGCAAAGTTACTTGTAACTTATCTAGGTATCTTCCCTAACTTCGAAAGTTCCATTAACCTGATTCACCACGAGGAGTGAGTCGCAATTGGTTTCGGTCACCTTTGTTCCCAAGCCTTTGGCTAGTTCAAGACCTGCAATCATGGCCTCATATTCAGCCTCGTTGTTAGTCAATTTCATAGTTTTAATAGATTGTCTAACCACGTTGCATGTGGGTGATTTTAGTACGATGCCGAGTTCAGACCCTTTTGTGTTCGAAGCACCATCCGCAAAGAGGGTACAGATTCCCAAGGACTTGCCCGAGTTTACCAACATTTCTCTTTCAACATCGGGTACTAGGGTCGACGTGAAGTCAGCCACAAAGTCTGCCAAAATTTGAAACTTAATGGATATTCGGGGTCGATATTCAATATCATACCCGCTAATTTCTACGACCCATTTGGCCAACCGTCCCGAAAGCTCGGTTTTAGCATAATACAAGGTGGATAAGTTGTTACAACATATATGGGGTGAAATTGGAAGTACGGTTTTAGTTTCCTAGAGGCGCTTACCAATGCGAGCACTAACTTTTCTAGGTGGGGATACCGGGTTTCGGCCTCACCTAAGGCCCGACTAACATATAAATAGGAAATTGCGTACCTTTTTCTTCTCGGACTAGGACTCCACTTACCGCTATCCTCGATACTGCCAAATATAAGTATAGTTATTCGTCTGCCCTCGGCGTTTGAAGCAGCGGCGGGCTCGATAAGTATCAGTTTAGCTCTTTCAAGGCTTGATGGCATTCCGGAGTCCATGAGAAGTTATTTTTCTTCTTTATCAATGAGAAAAATTGATGACTCTTATCGGAGGACCTCGAGATGAATCTCTCTAGGGCGGCTATGCGCCCCGTTAACCTTTGCACGACCTTTACGTTATCTACTATCATGATGTCCTCAATAGCTTTGATCTTGCCAGGGTTGATCTCGATTACTCGGTTGGATACCATGAATCTGAGAAATTTGCCTGACCCGACTCTGAACGCGCATTTTTTCGGGTTCAACTTCATGTTGTATTTCCTTAATAGGCTGAAGTTTCCTGCAATTGCTTCAAATGGTCCGCTCCTCGCAGGGACTTAAATAACATGTCATCAATGTAAACTTCCACAAATTTCCCTATTTGTTCTTCGAACATCCGGTTTACTAGGCAGTGTACGTGGCACCACCAGTATTTTTTAATCTGAATGGCATTACATTACAGCAGTAGGTTTCATATTTAGTGATGAACGAGGTCTTCTCCTGATCATCCGGGTTCATTTGTATTTGGTTTTACCCGGAATAGGCATGGAGAAAGCTGAGGATCTCGTGGCCGGCCGTGGCATCGATCATGCGATCGATATTAGGCAAAGTAAAAGATTCGTGGGGAATGCTTTTTTAAATCTTTGTAATCTACACACATTCTAAGTTTGTTTCCTTTCTTAGGGACTACTACTACGTTTGCTAACCATTCGGGGTATTTTACTTCCCTGATTGACCCTATTTTAAGAAGCTTGGTTACCTCGTCTTTGATGAAAGCATGCTTGACCTCGGACTGGGGTCTTCTTTTTAGCTTCACCGGATGGAACTTCGGGTCCAAGCTTAGTTTATGGGAGGTGATATCCCGTGAGATCCCTGTCATGTCGAGATGGGACCAAGCAAAAGAATCCATGTTAGCTATAAGAAATTGAATAAGTTTTCTCCTGAGCTCGGGAGTCAACCCTGTGCCCAGGTATACCTTTCGTTCTGGCAGATGTTCGATTAGTATGACTTGATCCAGCTCTTCGACTGTTGATTTGGTGGCGTCGGAGTCATCGGGGACTATAAAGGATCGAGGGACCCAATAATCATCATCTTTGTCAGTCTTCTGATTCTCTAGTTGGGTCGAGGCCAACGTCTGTGATTGCTATTTGACCTCCTGTTTTCCCTTCGAATTTGACCCCTTCATCGATGAGAGTGCCGATATCAGAATTACTTCGTCAATGGCAAACATTTCCCTTGCGGAGGGTTTCTCCTCGTAGACTGTTTTGATTCCCTTTGGTGTCGGGAATTTTAAAACCTGGTGAAGAGTCGAGGGCACTGCCCTCATATTGTAGATCCATGGCCTCCCGAACAGGGCATTATACCTCATGTCGCCCTCGATCACATGGAAATTTGTCTCATGGATGGTCCCGACCATTTAGCACTCGGGCTGCGGATGATCCTGTAGGCCGAGTTGTTCTATGACCCTCGATCGAATGATGTTGGTCGAACTACCTGGATCAATTAAAACACGTTTAACTTGAGTCTTATTCATGAGTACAGATATTACCAGTGCGTGTTTATGGGGCTGCATGATCCCTTCTGCGTCCTCGTCGTTGAAGGACAAGGTTCCTTCTGGTATGTAATCTGAGTTCGATTTTCCCTTATGATTGACACCTTGGTGTGTTTTAACACTGGCCCCTGGGGAACATTGACCTCTCTGGCAATCATGTGAATGACGTGTTGCGGTTCTTCTTGCTCATCTGTCTGTTTGAATATCTGTTCCTGAAATGATTCTTGGCTCAATCACTTAGAAACTCCCGAAGGTGCCCGTCGTTAAATAACCGGGGTACTTCCTCTATCAACTACCTGCAATCTTCTGTTCCATTTGGTTCTGTGGCCATGGGTGCCATGATACTTGCATATTTGGTTGGCATTTCTCTGGGCTGGATCGGTCTGTAGAGGTCGAGTCCATTTAGTATCCTTGATGCGTCCGATAGCAGATACGATGGCGGATGCGTTAACATTGAATTTATATTCTAACAGTCGTTGTGCTTCTTTAGGTCTGGCATGCCTATCGAAACCATTCTTTCTCATTAGCCCTCAATATCTCTAGCCTTGATCATTTCTCCTTTCACCTCGTGCATGGTTGCGCCCATGTCTATTGCCCCTACGATATCTATTATACGGCCGGTATCAATCCCTGTTCAACCTTGGTTCTCAATCAATATCCCTTTTGACTCTGTCAACGAGCCTGATAGGATAAACGGACCCGGAAGGATCCCCCAGCTAGTCGTCTTCGACTCTAATCTTCTATTAATACCGATTATGCATGTCGTACCAGGTAACGGTCGGGTATTTAATCAAGTTCTACTTTAATTGTTATGAAGCCACTGAGCTTTGTACATTTAGTCCTTGAGAGAAACCTTGAACGACCCAATTATCGGCGATCAGTGGTAGATTCATTTGTTCCATTTGGAACCGAAACACAAACTCTCCAAGCATCTCGTTATCTTTCTACTTTACTTTGAAGAGGCTCGACTTCCTAGTCTCGGCCTTTATGGCTCCGGCATGTGCTTTTACAAAGGAATCTGCAAGCATGGAAAAAGAATCAATAGAGGTGGGTGGTAAATTATGGTACCATATTATCGCTCCCTTTGACA
>ML350440.1:0-52612 GCA_005239505.1 Nicotiana paniculata | reverse complement strand
GGGAATAATTGAAATAAGGAGAAAGGTGCACTGTGTTGAAAAGTAAGAGTCATTTGGAAAAAAGAAAAAAAAAAGAAAAAAAGAAGAAAAGAAAAGAAAAGAATAAATAAATAAAGTATAAACAGTTGTATTGTTGTAGAAGAAAAGTATATGTGGTGACTCTTAATGTATTTGTGCTTAAAAAGTATGGGGTATTAACATTGCTGTGAAGGTGGAATTGGTTTAATATAAGTATGAGGTTGAAAAACTAAAGTATGTGTATTAAAGTTCTTAGGGAGGTGTAGCCATTCTTATATCTAAATTTATCCTACCCGTCCCGAAGCCTACATTACAACCAAATAGAAGTCCTAAATGATCCTAGACTGAATGAGCTCGATTAGTAGAGTAGTACACTACGGGCAAGCCTATGGTGCATCTTTTGTGGCATATGAATGTTATTTCTGAGAGTGAGTGAATTCTTTCTATCTTAAGTTCCTATGTTTTTAAATTTCATTGTGTGTGGAACTAACTCTTGGATATGGTGAGGGCACATGATTCACGAAGGAAAGGTAATGTTGTTGACCTCTAAGTTAGAGTAGTGAGCGGATTATGAATAGAGCATGGTATATGTGAGTCGATTATTGAGGCGAGGATGTCACACATATGTGCTTGAATTGTTTTAAATATTCTTGGTATAACGTGTTAAGAGATTTGCTTAAAAAGTTGTGTACATGAGTGTAGTGTGATTGCTCGAGGACGAGCAAAGGTTTAAGTGTGGGGTCTTGATGCGAGACTAAATTGCATAGTTTAACATGTGATATACCTTACATTTTATGCGCATTAATGATAAAAATACACTTGTTATGTGCTTAATGGAGTTTATTTTCATGTGTAGGTGAAGTGGAGATGGAAACGGAGCTAAAGGGATGCAAATACATTGAAAAATACGCGAAAGGAGACACCCGGGCGATAGCCGGGCGACAGAGCCAAACACCCTGACCCTACCTGGCGTTAGCCAGGCGTTAGGGCTGAAACGCCAGCCCTACCCTGGCGTTAGCCAGGCGTTTGGGCTGAAACGCCAGCCCTAGCCTGGCGTTAGCCAGGCGTTTGGGTCCAAACGCCAGGGGCTGCCCAGTTCGGCCAAATCCGAGTTTTGACGGGTTTAAGTGTTTTCCAATTGAAATAGAAGTCTCCTACACGGTTAGGGTTCACCCTAAACCTATAAATAGACTCCTAAAACACAATTACAAAGGGAGATTCGAGATTAGAGTGGATACGGACGGCAAGACATCGATTTGTACATATTTTCTTCATTACTTTGTAGTTCTACTATGCAAGTTGTTTTAGATTTTATTCTTATGAATTTGTTTAGCTACTTACTTTAACCTAGGGTTTTGGTAGAACCCGTTGGGGAATAAACTTATTGTGATATTAATATAGCTTTGATTGGTTGATTAAACTCTATTTGTTCAACTACGTTCTTGTTGTAGTTGATTGAAGGGCCCTCAATTAGCTGTGCCTATTTATTATGTATCTACTTGAGAGAGAGTGCATATTTAGGTAATTGTTTGAACAACACCACTCCCAGAGTATAGACGAAAGTCATAACCGAGGGTTTAGAGGTTGGATTAGAGATAACGATACTTCGGGTGCAATCTAAGTGAACTGTAATGCAATCTAGCTAGCGTAACTTGAGAGAGTGCGTCTAGTAAATTATCATAATTACTTGAGAGAGATTTATGGTAGATAGAGTGTTCATGATTGATAGAGATAACTAATCAAGCTATACGAAGTATACGAGAAGTAAGTTCACCAGCAGGGGAAACCATAACCTTAGATTTTTATTACAATAGTTTATACCTTAGCTTAGTTAAACTTTAGTTTTAATCTTTAGTATTAGTAATTTAAATAACATCAGGTGACAGCTGAGTAGTATTTTAACAGCTTGCTTGATACGTCAATTCCCTGTGGGATCGACTCTGGGCATAATACCCCAGGACTATATTTGCAACGCCCGTTTAGTCTTCAACAAGACATAGTTGAGCGTGATCAGGCACCCTATTTGGTCGCCCCCATTTAACCTATACCCGTTTTTTTAAAAACATTTAACTTGTACCCACTTTTTAAATAAATTTAGCTCTCATTTCCCTCGCTGAGCTGAAGTTCACCAGTTAAGATGAAGTTCGCCAGTTATAAAGACAAAACTTCAGCATACGGGGCTGAAGTTCCCCAATTACAAAGACAAACTTCAGCTCTAGAGCTGAAGTTCCCATGTTATAGATACAACAACTTCAGCATACGGGGATGAAGTTCCCAGTTACAAAGACAAAACTTCAGCTCTAGAGAACTTCACCTCTAGAGTTGAAGTTTTGTCTTTGTAAACTGGGAACTTCAGCCCCTTATGCTGAAGTTGTTGTCTTTATAACTTGGTAACTTCAGCCCCGTATGCTGAAGTTTTGTCTTTGTAAACTGGGAACTTCAGCCCCTTATGCTGAAGTTGTTGTCTTTATAACTTGGTAACTTCAGCCCCGTATGATAAAGTTCCCCATTTACAAAAGACAAAACTTCAGCTCTAGAGCTGAAGTTCCCCAGTGTAACTGGGGGGAACTTCAGCCCCGTATGCTGGAGTTTTTGTCTTTGTAAATGGGGAACTTCAGCATCGTATGCTGAAGTTGTTGTCTTTATAACTTGGGAACTTCAGCCCCGTATGCTGGAGTTTTTGTCTTTGTAAATGGGGAACTTCAGCATCGTATGCTGAAGTTGTTGTCTTTATAACTTGGGAACTTCAGCCCCGTATGTTGAAGTTCCCCGTTTACAGAAGACAAAACTTCAGCTCTAGAGCTGAAGTTCCCCAGTGTAACTGGGGGAACTTCAGCCCGTATGCTGAAGTTTTTGTCTTTATAACTGGGAAACTTCAGCATGAAGTTCCCCATTTACAAAGACAAAAACTTCAGCTCTAGAGCTGAAGTTCCCCAGTGTAACTGGGGGAACTTGCTCCCCAGTGTAACTGGGGGAACTTCAGCCCCGTATGCTGAAATTTTTGTCTTTATAACTGGGGAACTTACATTTACAAAGATAAAAATTTCAGCTCTAGAGCTGAAGTTCTCCATTTAGCTGAAGTTCGCAAGCTACTTCAGGCCCGTCTACTAGAATGCTGAAGTTTTGCGTGATTGTCTTTGCTACTTCAGCCCCGTATGTTGAAGTTATGCGCAAAAGCGAATACGGATGTAATTTTTTTATAAAGCAGATATAAGTTAAAACGTGGCACAAAAAATGAATACGGATGCAAAAGTATCTTATTTAAAAGGTTAAGAAGCGAGCTAAAAGCCCAAACCTTATACTACTACACGTCTGACTTAGGGATTCATAATATACCTATTTGTGTCTCATAGTTCACTAGGAAATAACATAACACGGAGAAGGTATTATTATTTAGTTTGACGGCGGAAACAAACTAGAAGCCTTTGGCTAGCATTGATTGAATTATCTAACTTGGTGTGGAACTTTTTGTCAATCAGGTAATATTTTAATTTCTTGCTAGAGTGCATACAACATTGAAGAATTAGAGGTGGTTAGTGTTTATGTCTTTATGGCAATTATCAGTTATACAGTAACTAGGATATGATGAGTAGCTTATAGAATTAGGGAGAGGATTGAAAGTTCTAATGAGAATTAGTCATTTATGTCTGCATCTAACACTATAATTTTTAATTCAATAGTAAGTTACTGTTTTGATTTCCCCTAATTCGTAAGTTTAGTGATATATTAACTTATTTACTCTAAGAATTTTGTTGTTAGAAATTGGCAACTAACTTATTTATTATTTATACATTGGTAATGATGATTATACCACCATCAGGGGACAAAAATATAAGGTGGCAATAATGATGAGCTAGGCTATTGGAATGATAAAAATATTAAATTAGTATGCTATGGAAAGAAATTGATGATTTCATGTGGAATTTTATAATAAAAGAGTAGTAGATTTCTAGCACAAGAAATCTCTGTTTAGGAACTATATGGTTATTTCGGAAGGCACTGTTTTGGAAAAACATTTCATCGCAAAAGTGCATCGTTTGACAATTAATTGTATATAGATTTTTATTAATTGGACTATGGTTTAGATTGTCTTAAGATTAGGTAAATTATTCGCCTAGACTAATTAGGATGTGTTATTTAATATTTTCAATCAGAGTGAGGCCATTGGAGGTCGTTTGGTTGGTGTTCTAGGCGTAGCAAGATTGAGAAACTTCTTGTTAGCGAGGTAAGTGAGACTTTAAGTTTTGATACTTGCTTTTCTAAAATCCGTTTCGAAAGCGTGTTTTCTCTGCCTGGTCCATGTATTGGGACAAGCGTACGCTTAGTAGAATCGGTGGTCTTAGACTAGCCGCAAATATATTATGTTATGAAAAATACAAAAAAATATTATTTTATAAGTTGTTTGATAGTTTGATACAGCTGTGAGCTATGTGTTGAGTTTGATACGGCTGTACGACATGATGTTGAGTTTGATAGTTTGTTTCGGTTGTGATCCATGGTGTTGATTTTGATACGGATGTGCGCCATGATGTTGAGTTTGATATGGTTGTGCACCATGATGTTGAGTTTGATACGGCTGTGCGCCATGATGTTGAGTCTAATACGGTTGTGCGTCATGATGTTGAGTTTGATACGGCTGTGCGCCATGATGTTGGGGAATTGTGTATGCCTTTGTACATTAACCGAGCATTGTGAATGCTTCTTGATATATTTGGGGAATTGTGTATGCTCTGTTACATTTTTTTTAGGCGTTGTGGTGTCATTGTGGACTCGTAGATGTGTTGGTAAATTCCTTTCACTGCAATTATGATATGTCCTTAGTGGGTATTCTTGTTGGTTAATTCTTAATAACTCTGTTGATACATATATTAAGTTATTGTATAATCATCATATCTACTATATCATTCGCGTTGTGGTGTGTTTGTATTTTCTAACACTTGTTCCAGAGGTATTTCAGAGTGGCAGGTCGAGGATCTTACTGGGTTATATATATGTATAAGTCACTCCTTACATGCATGTCTATGCAGATATTATTGGTGAAGACGAAGCTAGTAGCTGACGAGTTCGCTCGAGTTGATTCAGTTATTGAGGTGAACCGCAACATTGTTCGTGGAGACTTCCAAAAGAGTCTTTATCATTTATTCATATGATATCTTTTTTAATTCTCTTACATGCTCCATGGTCTAGTGTGTGATTTGAGTTAGAGTTTTAAAATTTAATATCCGAGATATTATTGTTTGTAATTAACTATTAGATTATTTGGATACTCATTTAATTAATCAAAGGTTGCAATTAATGGCTAAGGTATGAAAGTATGGTTCGTCTTGCGGGTAGTGTTAGCTGGGTGCCAGTCACGTCTAGGAGTATTTTGGATCGTGACACTCCATCACTTCTGGTGGCATTCGTATTAAAACGTGAGCATTACCAGCTTCAACACCATCTTGTGGTGGTTCAAAAGCTCCAATATTAACTAGTGGTTGTGGGGCAGGAGCTCTACCAACAATAAGAAGACTAAGCAGATTTCGTCTCCGTGGTCTGTTATCCAACACCCGGTTTACCCAGCTAGTAAGGCAAAAAATCACGGAATGATCGAGAAATCATTCTTAGAGATGAATAATGGCAAGAAAGAATTATCCAGGTACCTAAACAGTGACTCGGCTGAGCGGAGGAAAAATTGTATAAAAGCAGTGTAACGACTCGGTCGGTCATTCTGAGAGTTTAGCCCCATTTCTCCCTATTTCTGCTTCATTATTTGTTGTTCAGCTCTATTATGTTGTATCGTGTCGGTTGGCATGGGTGCGGAGTGATTGTGGAGAGAAATGAGACACTTAGTCTCTTAAGTTGGTTAATTAGTTGGAAAAGTCAATCGGAAGTTGACTTATAAGTAAATGATCTCGGAATTTTGGTTTTTATGGCTCGGATTGCTTCGTTAGCTGATTTGGGACTTAGGAGTGGGTTCGGAATGTTATTTGGAGGTCCATGGTAGAATTAGGCTTGAATTGGCGAAAATAAAATTTTGGCGATTTCTGGTCGGTAGTGAAAAATTAGATATCGGGGTCGGAATGGAATTTCAAAAGTTGGAATAGGTTCGTAGGGTCGTTTGGATGTGTGTGCAAAATTTCATGTCATTCGGATGTGGTTTGGTATGTTTCGGCATCGTTGGCGGAATTCGGAAGTTTAGAAATCCTTAGGCTTGAATTCGGGGTTAATTCGGTATTTTGGTGTTGTTTTGGGTGCTCCGAAGGTTCGATTAAGTTCGTATAGGGATATATGACGCGTTAGTATATTTGGTTGAGGCCCCGAGAGGCTCGAGATGATTTCAGATGGCCATCGGAGAGTTTGAACTTGGAAAAATGTAGTTGGTGTTGTTGTTCTGGTGTGGCCACACCTGCGGATAGGAGACTGCAGGTGCGAGCATCGCAGATGCGAGTATTGGAGGCCTAGGGATTTATCGCAGAAGCGGAAAAGGGCCGCACCTGCGAGCCCGCAGGTGCGAAGGGGCGACCGCAGGTGCGAAGTTGGGCGTAAATGAGTTCCGCAGATGAGCACCTGGGACCGTAGGTGCGGGTCCGCAGGTGAGAGAATAGTGTATGCAGGTGCGGAATCTCTGGCAGAACCTATATAAGTTGCACTTTGCGAATTTTGCTTATTTCCACCATTTTTGAAGACGGGTTTAGAGCTTTTGGGGTGATTTTTGAGGAGATATTCAAGTATTATCAGTGAGGTAAGTTACTTGAGCCTAATACTCGATTCTATGGTGATTTTCAGTTAATTAAGCATGAAATTTGTGGGATTTAATTGTAAAAATTGAGGGGTTAAGGCTTGGAAATTTGAAGGTTTGATTTGGGGATTTGAGGGGTTATATGTGATCGAATTTTGATGAATTTGGTATGTATAGACTCGTGAGTGAATAAGGATTTCAGTTTTGTAATTTTTGTCGGATTTTGAGATGTGGGCTCGGGGGTCGGGTTTTTTCCAAATTCGGGATTTGTGATGTAATTTGAAATTTTGATGTGGTTCGTTCCTTTAGCATGTATTAATGATATGATACTAATTTTGGGCTTGGGGCGATTTGAGGCCGAGTAGAGCGGCAAGGGCATCACGGAGTAGATTTTCATCCGGTTTGAGGTAAGTAACGCTTCCAAACTTGGTTTTGAGGGTTCGAAATCCCGAACTACGTGTATGTGATTAAAATTAGGTGACGCACATGCCAAGTGACGGGCGTGCGGGCGTGCACCGTGAGACTTGTGACCTGGTTTATTCCATGGCACCATTTATTGGTTCTCTCTTGTTGATATATGTGCTTCTGTCAATGTGACTGATGTCAACATGCTAGAAATCATGTTAAATACTATGTTAAGGGGATGTTACAAGTGTTCTTATCATATAGAATATTACATTTATTTTCCCTCATCTTTTCTTACATTTATAGGGGATATTCTCAAAAAACCCAAAAGTACAATTACAGAGAATATTCGGCAGAATATTCCCTCTAAAGATAACAGTACAAAACTAGCCGTTATTCCTAACTATACTATCGACCTCAGCAACGACTGGTCGCTGGGCTAACTGGTTCATTTGATCACTGGTCGACCTCGACCACACTCGTAATGGTTTGCGATTTTCTCTTAACATCCTTTTCTACAGGACTCGATCCTCAATCTGATTTTGACACATACAATCAGTCCCTCTACTTATCGAGGTCACCCTATGGTCGACCTCGTTGAGCGGACTTCGTCAATCGTGATCGGGAAATTTAGATAGAAGGGATAGAGTGGAAAGGATCTTGCACGAGATGGCAACGTGGCGCTTTAAGAACCACAACTCACTATGACGTCAGCTTCGGGTGACATCACTGTTGCAGGCATCATCATTACGCGCTGCACCGCTTCTCGTGACTGCCGTTTTGATTCCCATGCACCTGTCGGTTGGTGTTCTCTATATGGGTGCCCGTTCTCTATATATACGGGTGGAGAGCCCCTTAATCTTTACATTTTCCAGTTTTAAGCCTTCACTCTTTCTTCCTTTTTTCTCCTTCTTGTGTTATTGCCTTAATTATCTCCATTTTTACACTTTTCTAGTTCGAGTGACTCCCATTGTTTCTGCCCCTCCCTGAGTTTATATCTTCAGCACTCACGATCGACCAATGATTGTTAATACTTCTCATGCTTCTGATATGGCACCTGAGCCCACTCCCTTAACAATGAGGATGCCTCCTCACGAAGATGATGTCGATGTCGTTCTTGAGGACGATAGATTTCCTATTGTGGAGGAAATCATCCCGTGCAATGATAAAGCTAGGTCGAATTTCTCTAAATCGGCCACAAAGGAACCTAAACTAGTTCTATCTGAGTTGGACACAGCTGCTTTGGTTGACCTTAGGTCTAAATACAACATCCCAGCCCATGTCGACTTGGTCCCGGCTGGCAAAGACGTAGTCCATATTCACCCGCCCTGGGTACTGCGCCTTTTATGCGTACCCGTTCCGAGTGGGCTATTCTCATCCTCTTTCTCCGTTGGCGGAGGAGTTTTGCAGATACTACAATTTCTTCCCGGCCCAGATTTCTCCATACATTTACAAACTTTTCTTGATGTTGATAAAGTACGTGGAGTTGGCCAACGACGGAGTTTCTATTTGTCACCTGCTACATATACTCGCACCGAGTTTCCTTA
This sequence comes from Nicotiana paniculata, assembly GCA_005239505.1. Classification (NCBI taxonomy): domain Eukaryota; kingdom Viridiplantae; phylum Streptophyta; class Magnoliopsida; order Solanales; family Solanaceae; genus Nicotiana; species Nicotiana paniculata. The sequence continues at coordinate 43,921 of ML350440.1, read as the reverse complement.
GAGGTACGATGTTGTATCTTCGCCATCGTGGGACCAAAGGACTGGTCGTGAATATGGATGATAGGTCCAATCTCCGTTTCTGGTTCCACTTCTTCTACGTTAAAACTGAGCACGTGGTGACGAACCCCAGCAGATTCCAAGAAATGTGGAACTTTGCTTGTAATTCTCACTATTAGCTGATTTCTCATCTGGTTTTGTTTTGTCGACGACCTAACTGCTCTTCTTCTTCTTCGTGTAGCCGAGAGAAAGCCTCCTACGTTGGTCGCTGACATTCGGGACTAGGTGAGCTAATCTTTGCTCCACACGATGGGGATTCGTGAGTGGTCGTCATTCCATAAGAAGTTTGGTCGTAAACCCTCTACGACTCGTAAGTTTTCAAGTTGGCCTTCTGTTGATTCTGCGTTAATGTCAATGTTGATACCTAATCTCATATTTTTAAAATGTATATTGTCACGACCCAAAATCCATAAGGTCGTGATGGCGCCGGACATCATTGTCAGGCAAGCCAATCATTAATTAATTGAAATAATTTCCGGTTTTAACATTTATGAAAAAATATTTCCTTTCACTTTATTACATATTAACTAAATAAAATATGTTAAGTAAAACAATGGTTTGAATATTACACTTTAGCAAATATATCCTAACACATCCCAAAACCCAGTGTCACAAGTACATGAGCAATTTCTAAAAATTTATACAATCATCACAAAGCCTGTCCGAAATACAAATTGGACAAGGAAATTTAAAATGAAAATAAATACAATACGAGGGAGACTCTGTCAGCTGCGGATCGCCTCCGGATGATGCATCTCGCCTAAGTCTATGAATCCTCCACATTGCTATGAAACTACCTGTGCAATAAAATGCACAACAAGTGTAGCATGAGTACAAAAACAAGTGTCGCCCACCTAACCTCAGAGAGGTAATGACGAGAGGTCAAATTAGACACTTGCTAAAAGTCGATTTAGAATATTCAAGTGTGACACTAAGCATGATTATCATAGGCAATTTATTAAAATCAGGAATAAATATTGTTAACTTCGTTCACATTTAACACTTTATATCTTCATCATATTAATAGCAATTAATCAAAATAGGTGATTTAATCAAATAACAATTAATCAACGGGAAGGAACAACTTCTTCCAAAATCTTTTAATAACTTTAAATATTTGTCATTTCAAATGACAACTTAAAATCCCAGGCTAGTAATCAGGCAAAAATCATAGCAACTACACAGTAAATATCATGCGCAAACAATGCCGAGGGTCGAACAACGCAGACCAACAATAATAAATTGTGCAATGCCGAGGGTCGAACGGCTCGAACCATAGATGCATCTATCTGCCCCGCTCGCGATTCGATCATGCGACACGGTTATACATACAAATAATAAGGCTATCTTGCTCGCGAATCATACTTGCGACTCATGTTCTCATATGTACACATATCCACATAATAAATTCGTATTTTTATCAAGAAAGCATTTTTTCTCAGGAAAGTGGTAAAATTCTTCTTAAAGGAACATGTAATATGGCTTTTAAAATATTTATTTTGAAACTCATTTGCTAAGTTTAATGATATTCCATAATATAACCCTACCAGGTATACAATTATCCACGGAGGAATCAATTCTCTTTCTAGATGATTAAGAATATGAACTCTAGTCTTCTTTAGATATTCACTTACGATTTCGATTATATTAGCAGTTTAGTATTACATGCAGGATTACAGGTACAACACGTAAGGCATGCTAGTGGGTCCTAGACTAGCCGGACATGGCATAATAGTAGCTACGTACGGACTCCCGTTACGTCGTACGTACGTAGCCCCCGAAGATAATAGCACATACTTAATTAATTCACCTAGGGGGACAATTCCCCCTCACAAAGTTAGAAAGGAGACTTACCTCGCTCCGAAATTCCATAACCGGCTTCCAAGCCCTTCCGACGACTCCAACGGACGCACAACGCCCCAAAACTATCCAAACAACGACAAACCAATGAAAATATATTCTAATATTTGCAACAATTCCAAATTATATAATTTCCCAATCCCGCTTAGTGAAATGACCAAAATACCATCGGGCCCACGTTCCCGGAATCCGAAATTTCTTGAAGATATATTCTACCCATAGCCTTAGTAGTTCAAATATACAATTTACTCAACATTCCATGCTCAAATTCGTGGCTAAAAATCCAAATTACCATTCCTAGGTTTTCTTCAATAATTCCAAATTATTCCACAATTTTCATGTATAATTCCATGAAATAACCTTGTATTTAACTTAGAAACATGAAGGAGTTACTTACCTTGACATTGCATGACGAAATCCTCTCTTTGAAGCATCCCAAGATCGTCCAAACCAAGAGAAAAGAAGAAATGGCCAACAATTCTCGGTTTTAAAACATTCTGCCCAGGCCTTTCGCACTTGAGATTCTGCAGGTGCGACCAAACCTCCGCACCTGCGGCTTTCCTCAGCTCGTGCCAACTTTTCACCTGCGCCCCATAACCCGCATCTAGGACCTCGCAGGTGTGGAAATACCATCGCATCTGCCCTCCCAGCCGGACCATCAATCCTTCGCACCTGCGGTGCCATAGCCGCACCTGCGGCCAAGTCCTCGCAGGTGCGGTCACATCAGATGACAGCAAATTCCATCCTTCTTCAAACTTTCAACTTGATCCGTTAACCATCTGGAATCCACCCGAGGCCCCCCGGGACCCCGTCCAATTATACCAACCTATTCCAAAACATAATGCGGACTTGCCCGAGGCCTCAAATCACATCAAACAACATCGAAACCACGAATCGCACCCAAATCCCAACTTTATGAACTTAGAAATTTCCAACTTCTACATCCAATGCCGAAACCTATCAAATCACGTCCGTTTGACCCCAAATTTTGTACACAAGTCATATTCGACATTACGGATCTGCTCCAACTTCCGGAATCGCATTCCGACCAATATATAAAAAATTTCACTTCCAGTCGGATTTCTCGAAAACCTTCAAATTTCTATCTTTAGCCAAATGACTCCAAAATGACCTTCGGACATCCGAATTCACTTTCGATCGCGCTCCCAACTATAAAATCACCATACGAAGCTATTCCCAACCTCAGAATCCCAAACGGACATGAACATCACTGAAATGCGCTTCAAGCCAAACTTAGGAAATTCCTTCAAAAATGCTGACTTCCACAATATACGCGAAAACGCTCTCGGGTTATCCAAAACCCGATCCGGACATACGTCCAAGTCCGAAATCATCACACGAACCTGCTGGAGCCTTCAAATCCTGATTCGGAGGTCGTTTACTCAAAATTCCAATCTTAGTTGATTCTTCTAACTTAAGGCTTCTGAAATGAGAATTTTCTTTCCAAATCAACTCTAAACTTTCCGGAATTCAATTCCGACCACACCTACAGTCATAATACCTAAAATGGAGCTGCTCATGACTTCAAACCGTTGAACGACGCGCTAGAGCTCAAAACGACCGGTCGAGTCGTTACATATATATACTTTCAAAATAGCATATTTGCATCACCATTTAGTTTACAAACCTATACAAGCATTTTTTTTCATAATTTCCCATTATTTCAGAAGTTCTAAAGTAATTTTTTTCTGCATTTTATTATGTAAATATTCAATAATTATCCTTCAAATTATTCTTATGTTGATTTAATCATCCAAACTTATTATTTATACCAACATGTATGTCTTATAATATTTTACTTCATTTTTCTATAATTGGATTTGCATTTTTAGGCTAATTGCATATTTTTGCGATAATAGCCTATATTCATGTATAATTACATTACTTGTGCCAAAATAAATTTTTATATTTTTATAATGTTAAGTTATTATTTCCAATCATTCTAGTGCACAAATAATATTTTTGTTATTTATTAATTACTTTTATAAATTATGTTTTTAAATATCGGGTATTTAAACAACAACCCATTTTTTAAACCAATTTCGGACCAAATAAATGGCCCAATATCTTCTAGGCTTAAACTGATTTTCAGATTGATTTGCATGTTTATTTTCCTTGTTTGTCGCTTAATTTACTTTGTTTCCTTGTTTGTTGATCGATTTTTACTGTTATACAACCCCNCCCCCCCCCCCCCACCCCTATTCCCTCTTGGAAAAACTCTTAATCGCTAAACTTCCCAATGAAAAACTAAGGCTTTCACTCTGTTATTCATTTATTCTCTTGTTCTATTTTGGATCTTGACCGGCTGAAATCTAAGGCACGCATATTTCCTATTTTTCGATCTTCCTTGGGTGTGAGCACTGCCCTGGGTTCTTTGAAGCCCTTGGGAACTTGACGCATATGAGGTTCTGGTCATATTGTTGTTATTTTCTTGTTTTTATACCTGTTGAGCAATAACTGGTTAGTTCTCAACCCTTGCAATGTTCATTCTTTCATATTTCTAATTACTGCATACATGCCTCTGAAATTGTATGATTTAATGTATTTTCTTGACTCTCTTTAGTGTGATTCTGCATATAACATGAACCCCTCTAGCATTTTCTCATACCTAAATTGTCAGTTCTAAAATGTGTGTGTGCCTAACTTGAGCAAGTCAGATTGTTTGAAGCATGTTTAGCTTAATTTTTTGGTAATTTGAGTGTTTGCCTTGGCTACATGGCCTCATTCTGTTTCTTGACTTATTCTGAATTTCCATAGTAATTGATTTATATCCTTAGTATGTTCTAATATGTACTAAAGCCCTCATTCTAGTTGTGATATTACTTTTGTGATCATGTTTATCACTTAACATGTTCTTGCCTTGCTCTATTTTGTACCCCTAGCAACTAGGTGGAACCTTTCATGCTAGTTTCTTTAATTGTGTACCCTATAACAATTGATTCTGCTTGCTTCATTAGTATAAGTTACATTGTTTAATCCCTGGTGTTTAGCATAATTTGGTCCATTAATGTTAATTGTTGCCTTATGGCTTGATGCTCCTTTTCTTATTAATGTGTAATAGAGGCACCTTTCCCCAATGTGTTAAGTATGGACTTGCAATATTAACTTGCCTCCTGAATTTGTGTATCCTCTATGTTGATATGTTCATTATGTGATCACTTTGTAATGTTTGTTTCTAAAAAAATGCAAATACACTCTTCCAAACCCTGTTACTTTACTACTATTTTCGTTGGTTGTTTACCCTATTCTAAAACTATAATTCCTGGCCGGCTGAAAGCCAAGTCCACTAAATCTATCCATGTTAACCTCCCTATTGTGAGTACTGCTCGTGGTTCACTTTGAGACCCTTGTGAACTCTGACACACTAGGGCCTGAGGTTCTTGGACATTCTTTCTTGACTACTCAATTTTACCCTCTCTTATGCCTACTAAATAGGCCAACTGACTTGTGTAAATGAGTGCTTTCCTGGATCCTAAGATCAAACCATGGTTGTTTGGTTTGGTTTGAGTTCTTCTATGGTTTCTAGGCTATGTTGAGATCTATGTGGAGTTTATTCCTTAAGCATAAATTGATGATAAAAAAATCTGAACTTGGTAGTACTCAGAGGCCGGATTTAGAGGCAAGGGCACTGCGGAGTAGCATTTTAGCCGGTTTTGAGGTAAGTAACGTTTCCAAACTTGGTTCTGAGGGTTCGAAACCCCGAGCTAAATGATCTATGACTATTGTAGAGGTGACGCACATGCCAAGTGACGGGCGTGAGGGCGTGCACCGGATATTTGTGGCCTGGCTTATCCCATGGCCCCGCTTAGTGATTATTCCATGATGATATTTGTGCATCTATTAATGTGGTAATGGTGAACATGTTAGAATTCATGTTAAGTATAAATGCTAGGCTTCACGCCGGAAATGTTGAGACCCGAGTGGACGTATATTGTTGTCTCATGTTGTGATTATTTTATGTCATATACTCAGTCCGATTATAGAATATCATTTTATATCTCAGTCTCAGTATTGTTAATTACATGCATATTTATCATTATTTCGGGTTGATGGATGCATTTGTGATCCATGTGAGTGAGACTGAAGAGTAATGACTGAGTGAGGCTGAGAGCCTATTATTGAGACAGTTATGAGAATGGACTGCACATTGCAGTGATATTTAAATCATGCCTTCGGTGGCTTGATATGGAGCTTGGGCCACTAGGTCCCCTCCGGAGTCTTTACACCCCTAGTGAGCGCAGATATTGAGGGATGGATCTTCCCTGGGCATGGATCTTGTCCGAAGCTTTGTCTATGAGAGGGATGGATCTTCCCTGGGCATGGATCTTGTCCGAAGCTTTGTTTATGAGAGGGATGGATCTTCCCTAGGCATGGATCTTGTCCGAAGCTTTTTTTATGAGAGGGATAGATCTTCCCTGGGCATGGATCTTGTCCGAATGTTATATTCCGGAGATGGATCTTCTCCGTGGGGGCTGGACTGGCCTTTTTCCTCAGTACATAGTGACTACGGTCACCGGTGTTTATGCATATTCCGGGATGGAACTTCCCTGGGCCTGAGAGCCATATATAGTACTGAGTGGACCATTGTGGGAGAGTTGTGAGCACTATGTGCATATCCATACTGGTTTCATAACATATATTTTATGATGGCATGTAGAGTATACTGGAATACTTGGCATATTTACTCATCCTGATAACTGTTAGCATGTCTAAATTCTGTATATTATTTATTGTAACATCATTGAGGTTTTGTCTGTCCCTACTTCTCAGCCCATAGTTTGAGTTCGTTACTTCTGAGTTGGTGTACTCATGTTACCCCCTGCACCTTGTGTGCAGATCCAGGTACCCCGGGACCCGTTAGCAGACCTTGAGCAGCGGATCAAATTTTTATTGGAGTTGTCGAGGTAGCAGCTGGCGATCACGACCTCGCCTTCTCTTTCTTTATTTCACCTATTGCTTTTATTTTGAGACAATGTTGTCCATTTCCCCTTTTGTTTACTTTATGTTATAGTAGTTCATGACCGAGTGATACCGGATCCGGGGTTGGAGGTTTTGAATTTAGTTTTCAAATATTATTTTAAATTTCAGATTTCCTGATATTATTAATAAATTCGTTTAAAAATCACATTTTTACTGAAAATGGAATTTAGCTTAGTTAAAAAAGGATGCTTTCCTGGTTCCACGACAGGCGCCATCACGACTCCGAAATTGGGTCGTGACACCCAAATCCCTTAAGCAAATCTGTATCTACCTGACCCAAACCCCCATAAAATCGTGGCCGTTGATATTTTAGATCAACGGTCCACGATTAAACTTACATTTTTAATTCAACCAACCCTAACCCCCCTCTTCATTCCTCTTTGACCGCCGTCACTCGTTTCCCTAACCTCTCCAGTTCTCTCTCGACCTACCCTAACCCTAAGCGCCGTCACCGGCGAGAAACTCCCTTCTATGGTGTTTCGTGCATTCTCCTACCACCACTGATTTCCTATACTCCCTGGCTCGTTGATTTCATAAGTCCTTAGAAGAATCTCGTGAAGATTCAACTTGTTCTTGCCTGAAACTTGGTTACCGGCCTGTTTCAGGCCATTTTTGTTTGTGACTATTGTGAGCACCGAATTTTTGACTATATTTGAATTTTTCATCACTTTTTAGTATGTAAATATTCGCTAAGTTTAATCTTGATTTTTAGCCTTTATTTCAGTTTTTAGTAGATTTACTTGATAAAATTAAAACTACAAAAAAAATTTAGATATTAGATGTATTTTATTTGCAAAATGAAAGAAAATTTACAAAAATATGCTTTTCCTTCTAATTTTGGCAAGACTAATAATTTTATAATTTTTTCCTTAATAGTTTTTTATATTTTTCTAATTTTTAGTTTTAGAGTAGTATCTTTAATTTTGATTGTCTTTAATAAATAAATAAAAAAGAAAAAAAAAAGAACCAATGATATTTGGTCACATGGAAGATTCTATGTTATTTTGGTAACAAACTTTCACATGGCTTCAAGAAAAATACTCCCCATTCAGAAATGGACATCTTTAATTTTTCCAAACAGTACATAAAAAAAGAGCAATAAAAACGCAGCAGTTGTTGTTGTCTTCTTCCTCGAAAAAACGACCTCAAATCACATGTAAACCAACTGAAAATACAAACCCAACAGCTGACTTCTATCTCCATTCGAGTTCCTTGATTCCGGTTCAAGGTTCTGATCGATAAGCTCATTTGAGAATTCTCAAAGCTCTGTTTCCTGGTGTACACGTTGGGAGAACCTATTCAATAGTAAAGGTCCATTTTAATTTCATTTTTTATTTATTAATTTATGTTGTGCTTCAATGCTTTCAAATTTATTGCTATTGTTGGTTTTGGTAATCTCGTCACATGCCTGGTGAATTGATTAGTCTACTCCCAAAAATAACTATGTACCATTTGTGTTGTTTTCTTTTGCCGTTGATTTAGGGATATAATTTCTAAGATGGGGGTTAATGGGTCATGGGAGTTCTGAACTTTAATTTTAGACTAACCATTTATTTGGGCTCCAGGCAATTAATTTTTAAAAAATGACACATGGGCCGAACATGTTTAATTTGCCAAGCCCAATAATTTTAGTTACTAGATTAATAATTAGCCCATTCTCCCATCATTGATAAATGTCAATTTAAAGATAGAGTAGTAAGTTGTAAACATCTCTAAGTGTGGATAACTTGTATATGCTTAAATAGCTAAAATATCTCTTGACTTCCACATCAATCTCATATCCATCAATCATGACCTTAAAACAACCTCAAATTAGTTTAGGAAACCACTTATGAACACCGCAGCTTGTTTTAGACGCGGTTTTTAAATTAACTATCGTGATTGCGTATACGTTCGCGTGACGTGATTACGATTTTTCAAATAAATTCAAGGTACGCGGTCACACGACTTTGACTAAACTTTTCTTAAATAAAATAAGTGTTGTGAATTGTGTACACATACGCGTGACATGATTCTTGACACGCTAAACTAAACGAGTATACGTACGCGTAACTCGTATTAAGAATATTCTTTAAATACAACAAGTCGAGTCATTAGAAGCGGTAAAAGGTAAATACATATAGATCCTAAAATGAGTAATTAGATAATTTTAGCCAAGTATAAATTGCTAAAGCGACCGTGCTAAAACTGCAGAATTCGGGAGTTCCTAACATCTTCTCCCGGGTTAACAGAATTTCTTACCCGGTCTTCTATGTTCGCAGACCATAAATAAGAGTCAAACTTCCTCAATTTGGGATTTAAAATAAACCAGTGACTTGAGACACCATATAATTATCCCAAGTGGCGACTCTGAAATTAAATAAAATAAGCTCATTTCGATTAATGTCACTTGAATTGGAAAAACTCCCCTTATCCCCCCTATTGAAAAAAAAGGAGGTGTGACAACTCTGGCGACTCTGCTGGGGATCGAATTAGGAATCTCTGGTTTAAGGTTCAAGAATTCAAGCTTGTTAATGTGATTTTTACTTGGCTTTATTAATTGTTGATATTACTGTATTTGTGTGCCTAATGTGCTAATTGCCCATCATTTACCGCTTTGATATTATTTGAACTATACTTAAACTGCCTTCTTACGCCTCCCGTCTAAGTCTTCTAAAAAATGGTGCACACGTTTGCGTGGCCCGATTTTATGTTAGAGGTCATACCAAATAAGAACGAGGATGGATCAGCCACTAGGCCGGGTAGACTTTCATGCTCCCGGTACGTCGCTCCCACCTCGGCTCGAGTTGTCCACTCGGGTAAGCCATGTCTAGAACACAGCCCCAGGTTTAAACTTAGAATAACAAAACCTCATGTCGGATCCCTAGTAGGAACAATTATTTGCATCACGTGCATTTGACTTAGGGGACTCAACACAGGGGTTGGGTCCGTCTAGGACAGGTGTATCGGAAATGAAAGACTATCCTGGTGCATCTTACCTCCTACGTGTGCATTTATTTGTTTCGGCTTTGTTTATTGACCGGCTAAGTAAAGAAAAACAACAGAAATACCAAGAGTGAGGTAGGATAGAAAATTCATCCGATTTTGAAAAACCCCGGTATTTGAAAATGCCTCGAAACTCTGTCAAAAACTTTGTAAAGAGAAAAATGTATTTCAAAGTGAGTCAATATCATATTTTTTCAATTATGCCAAAACTGGCCGAACTGCACGGGTCTGATTCTCACCGGATGTGAGATACGTAGGCAAACCTCATCGGTTCCTGCCCAATTTTCAAAAGAAAAATCCAAATAAAAATATTTTCCTTTAATTCTTGTTTATGAGTCCTTCTTTAGAAAATTCAAAAAAAAAAAAGGATTTTAAACTCAAAAAATATTTTCCTTCTTTCCAAAGTCTTTTATATGTTTTTAAATAAAAAATAAAAATCAATCAAAAATCAAAACCAAAATATGGTTTTCCTTCATTTTGAAGTATTCTTCAAAAAAAAAGAAATCAAAGAAATCAGAAAAATAAATATTCTTTTTCTTCTTTAGAAATATTTCTTTAAACTGAAAAGGTCCTTAGATGGTTCACAGAGTATTGATATGGGGAGCCCTCATACTCGCAGAAATGGACGGAGAAGTATGGTCAAAACCAATCAATTCAGATGCAGTCAAGCGATATTATGCGTAACTATTTATGTTTTCGCATATGATGTAATTGAACTACGCTCGACCTGATTCCCGTTTAAGAGGGGATACGTAGGCAGCCTTGTGGATTCTGTCACAACTCAATAAAAATTTTATTTTCCCCACCCTCAGAAACTGGGGAAAAATTTTGAGGAGGACCCTCAAAATTCCGAAGCAAGTTCAGCCGATCACAGCATATACAGCAGTCAGAAATATTTGTCCGTCTAACTGGGACCCTCAAAATTCTACGGCAGGAGAAGTCGCAATGTCTCGGATCGTGTCACAGTCACTGCTTCATCTAACCAATTTTCTAAAAAACATATTTTTTACTATGACTTTGAAAACTACGCATGCTTGCTTTTGAAATAACTCTGTTTAGCAACCGCTACCCCAACAGGAGCAATCTCGCCCCAGTTCTTTCAAATTATCTCAAACCTGACCGCTCACCATAACCTTTTTTCACCTATTCCAAAACCTCGTGTCCGTTATTGTGGTTACTTCATCAGTACATTCCGCCAATGAATCCAGAACTACACACGGTCTGATTCCACCGATGAAACCAGAGTGCGGCCTAAATCTCTCAAACCATCTCTCGGTCAAAATTGGCCATCATATCATTACCCGGTAACTCTTTTCATCCTTCCCGAGTAAAGAAGGGCAACTGTTGATACCCAATTTTTCCCTATGATATTTTTAAAATTGCATATATACCTTCAAAATTATGCATTAGCATCAATTAACATTTTTTCCATAATTTCTGCATTTTTAAGGATTTTAATTAACTTATCCCAGTATTTTTATTTATATAAATAATTACTAATTGCATTAAAATAATTTTATAATAATTTCATGGTTTAATTTTTCTATTTATGTTTATATTAAGCTTAAATTATTTTACAAATAGCCACATTTACAGTTCTTAGGTTATAATTGCAATAACTTTGCAATTATAGCTCATGCATGCATTATTACATTATTTTGCCATAAAATAGCTTGGTGTATTTTTAAAATATTGAGTAATTATTTTAAGACATTTCTATGCATGAAAATCATTTTTATAACATGTTAATTATTTTTATAAATTATTTTATCAATTAAATTAGGTATTTAACAAATAGCCTATTAATTTCTTCAATTTTCAGACCTAACCCCTCAAATATTAGCCCAAGACCCCTTAATAATACCAGACCAAACCCCTTAAGCCCAATCTGTATCTACCCGACCCAAAACCCGATCAAATCGTGGTCGTTGATCTTTTAGATCAACGGTCCACGATTAAACTTACCATTTTAATTCGACTAACCCTAACCCCCCTCTTCATTCCTCTTCGACCGTCGTCAATCGTTTCCCTAACCTCTCCAGTTCTCTCTCGACCTACCCTAACCCTAAGCGCCATTACCGGCGAGAAACTTCCTTTTATGGTGTTTTCGTGCATTCTCCGACCACCACTGGTCTCCTATACTCCCTAGCTCTTTGATTTCATGAGTCCTTAGAAGAATCTCGTGAAGATTTAACCTGTTCTTGCCTGAAACTTGGTTATCGTCCTGTCTCGGGCCATTTTCGTTTGTGAGTATGAATTTCCTCTTGTTTTAGTACGAATCCATGGGTTTTTGACCAATTTTCTTCATCTCTACTACTTTCTGAAAACCCTAGTTTCACTACTGTTCCAATCTTCTCAGACCTTTGCAGATCTGAAGTGATTCCATTATTATTGAGTGTTTTCCTTTAAGAATTGCTTATTTTAATTAACTGCTTCGATTTTTAGTTACTCTTTCTAAAATTAGGGTTCTTCCTAGACTTTCTTCAAAGGTTCTTACTTTCAAATGGTTAGCATATTCATCTCTTTGCGTGTTTGGTTAATCTTCGTATGTATGCTCGAACCCTAAATATTTCTATGTGTTATACTGATTGTTTTTATATTGGTTTATCTCTGTGAGCCAGTCATATTAACTTATTCTATTTAGGGACCTAAACGATTTTCCCCATTAAAATCAGTATTTTGTGCGATTTTACTTGATTGACTTCTATTAAGGATCTGAACAATTTTCTTTCCTGTTAAAATCAAAACCCTTTGAGATTCTTACTTGGTTGATTTCTATTTAGGGATTTAAATAGTTCTTTCCTATAAAATCAGTATTCTTTGAAGATTTTACTGATTGATTCCTATTAAATGCCCTATTGAAATCGGTGTGTGCTGAAATTTTACTTGTTTCTTTATTTGTGACCTTAATTGATCATACTTGCCTTAATTAGTTATCAGTATGGTTTTGGGATTTCTATTGAATCCCTATATGGTATGATTTTGATTCCTTACTTAATTGAACCCTCTGTTGTGACCCTTAATTGATTACCCCCCAATTAAGGGGTCTATTCCAGACTCTCCTATAGGAATTGACTCTATAATTGATTAATTGCTTCTAATTGATTGAACCGTGATTCTTTTTACCTTATTTTGATTTACTCCATAAGTGCTATATATATACTCTCATTCTGATTCTTCAAGAAAAAGGATAACAGCTCAAAAAGGCACACACACACATAAACTTTCTCTCATCTCTCATCTCTCTCTACTACTTGTGTTTATTGCTTGTCTAGCCAGCTTAAAGTCAAGGCTAGACTTTTGAATCATGCCTACTTTACCTTCAGTTTCTGCTTCCTTAACTGGTATGTTCCTATCTCAATGTCATTATGAAATTCAAATATATGTGCTCCTAGTTGCTTTGTTTCTATTAAGGCTATGTCTCTTATGTACTAGTGTGACTACTGCATAGTTAACTCTGTTTATTGCCTGATCAGCATGTTTAAATTTCACTCTTCTTGCTTATTACTTTAACCAACATGTTTACCTTAGTTTAAGTACTTCCATCTTTCCTGTTTACTTCTTTCAACCAGCATGCTTATTTTGTGTCTCAGGCTCCTATTTTATCTAATTGACTTCAATTGGCATGACTAATTCTGTGTAGTTAGACCCCTGTCCTCAGCATGACCATTCCTACACTTAGTCTCTGTGTTTTACTGTCTGTTATGCTAGCATCCATTATGACTTTCCTGTTGAGACTCTAAATCAGTAGTCCACGTTCTAATGAATGCTACGAATTTGGTTGTCAATCAACCCCTGCTTGTTCTATATACTTGTTGTTCAATATGCTCTCATTCTCATCCTGTTTATGTGTTTCTGATTCAAGCTTCTTGTTTCCCAACCCCTGATCCCCTCTCTGTAAAATTGTTTTCCATCACCTAGAGTTAATTAACAAATTGAGTTAAATCTGGGCACTTTTGGGCTTTGTAACTATTATGTTGGTTATTGAACCTTCTTTTCTCAGAATGTTTTCAAAATGTTTTTACTCTTAATATGTTTTCTGAAAATATTTCCACTCCTGAAGTATTCTCACTTCTAAATGTTTTATTTCTATAATATTTTCCTAAAGTTATTCCAACTATGTCAAGCCCTCTTACTCCTACTCTTAGAATACTTAAGATTCTGCCTCTCCAGTGTGTGTACTGCCTAGGAGTCCATGAGACTCCTCCGAACTCTGACACACTGGGGCTGGCCCTTCCACACTGCAAAAAAATGGTTTCTCGTTAAAAGGAGTCTTGGTGTGAGCATTGCTCGGGGTCCCTGAGGCCCTTGGGAACTTTGATGCACCAGGATACTCTCTTGGACACTATGAGATATTGGTGCCTTAGATTTGGTTGAAGGCCTGGTCCTCCAGGTTTACTTTTGGGCCTATCCAGGCTCCCTATAGTATAGCAGTTTCATTTCTGTAATTCATTCATTCTTGGCCTGTAATAATAATTCTTGTAAAACAGATATTGGGGATATTAATAAAATGGGAGGGACTTTTATATATGTTTTGTGGGGAAATCGGGTAGAAATCATGCTCCTAGGATTGTTGTGATTATATATGCATTAGAAACCATGCTTATAAGATTGTTTTGTGCCCTAGAAAAATAATGCTTATAGGTTCATCATACCATTTGTCCTAAACTTTTGCTTTCCAAAGTTCTGCATACTCATGTCTGCTTAGAAATCCTGTCACTAGGTTGTTATTAATTCTGCCTAATAATCATGTTCATAAAGTTCTCCTATGTGCATTAGAAACCATTTTTTAGGACTTTTATTGCACTCGCCTGAATACCACGCCTATGTCAAGATAGTATAAAAATCAGTCCCAACACCTAGATATCATGCTTATAGAGATAAATATATAAAACCAGTTCTGTAACGTTTGTGATTATTTTTCAGCTCCCAGACAGCATGCCTATAGGACATAATGAACTCAAACTGCCTGTTTAAAATCGCTTATTAGTATTAAGACGCTGATTAACAATAAGATATCATGTTCCACGCCCAGGCAATCCTGTAGGATAATTGAAATCTTGCAAATTGTAAAACTATGCTTTGCTTATTTGTGAACTACCCAAATTCAACAGATTCTAAAATCAGTAGGCAAACTGATTAGGTTTCTATCACTTCGCCTTAACACAATGCTGCATATTCTCTACTTGTCATACTCACCTAGATATCCTGTTCTAGGACCTTTCTGAAACATCTGAAATCTTGTTGTTGAGACGTGCTAATTATCTGTTTATTTGTGGAGGTAAACATGAGCTCCTTAATTGTTCTTTTACTTGACAGTCCTATATGTTCTTTGTTGTCACTTAGATTTTCTCCTTTAAACACCTTAGGAGAGTCTCAAACTGCCTAAATTAGAGGTCCTAAACACCTCCAGGGCCATAAGGAAGGGACGGGTAATGCACGCATAGGGTTCGTTTAATTAAAACCTCTTATAACCGCTAAAGGGAGGGTAATTGGGTAGTAAAAGGATATGATGACCTGTGCGCTAATGGCACATGTAACCCCTCTAGTTGAGTAAGGTTTACCGGGTATTGTACAGATGTGATCCTGTAGGGTAATAGACTTAGGACTTCCCTTATTTTTATACATATGTGTGCTTAGACTGCTTTATTTGTCAAATGACTAATTCACAAAATAAGTTTGGTCGGGACCCATCATCGTGGACCTCGAGGGGTGCCTAACACCTTCCCCTCAAGGTAATTTCAAGCCCTTACCCAATCTCTGGTAACACAAACCGGTTTCATGAGTTACTTGCATTAGGTTCCCTAACTTACCTTAAATCCATTAGGTGGCGACTCTTCAATTTCCATACTCTTTTCCCAAAAGAAAACGAGTTGTCCCGAAGCATGTCGAAACCCGGACTCCCGCGAAAGGGGGAAAAAGGGGGGGGGGGGCGACACTTACAATATGAAAATTAGTTGTCCTAAGAAAGCAACACTGCTTGTACTTAAAATTCAGAATCACATAGAAGCCATGACTATAAGATTTAAGGACTCTATTTCGTCTCAATTTTGAAATTCATCTACTGCCTCACTATGAACCTGTTTGCGTGCATTTGTTGCTTACATATGGAGGCTAACTTTAGTCATTTATTGCCTTTAATATTTAGTCCTACATATTTTGAATGTCGCTTAGATTTATCATTTTGAGCAACCTGAGTAAAGTCTAGAACCATCCAAATAGTAGGACCAAAGCCTCATGGGCCATAGGCATGAGACGGGTAGTGCACGCATAATGCACGATTTAGAATCAAATCGTTCGCTTTAGGTAAGAACTTAAAGATAGTAATCGGGTAGTAGGAGATGATAGTCTGTGCCCGCTGAATAATACGAGTAACACCCCATCTCGAGGGAGTTACGAAGTATTATTTATGTTGCAACGGGTGATCCTTTAGGCTAAAAAACTTAGGAACCCCCATCTTATCTTTGAACCAAGTGTTTGTATTTATTCAAAGTCGTTTGATAATAAAACCATAAACTTCTTGTTTTCTCTCTGTTTTTAGTTATCTGAGTAATTCATATAATTCGAGTTTGGTCGAGACCCACAGTTGTGGACCTCGAAGAGTGCCTAACACCTTCTCTTCGAGGTAATTTGAGCTCTTACCCGATCTTTGGTGACACAAACTAGTTAAACCAGAGTTATCTGCGACTAGGTGCCCTAACGCACCTTAAAAATAGTTAGGTGGCAACTCTCCTCTTTTAACACCTCCTTAAAAGAGTTGTCACATGTCGAAACCCGATTTCGCAAGAAAAAGGGGCGCGAGAGACACTTTATTTTTTCCTCCTTTCTTTAAGCTAAAATTCTTTGATGTCAGGTCGGAGGGATTCAAAGAAAATGAAGGCTCCTACCCCCACCTTCCATCAGTCAGGTGCCTCTATGGGGTCGTTGATTGCTGCAGCCGCAAGCGAGCTTGCTCAGATTGCGCTCTTTCCTAGATCTCGGCCTCACATGGACCCAGTCGCAGAGTAATGGTTCTAACGGCGGAGACCTCGACTTTCCCCGTTCTGCATTTGGTAGACGAGTCCTCGCCGAGCAAAGGGGAAGCAATTCCATCAAAAAGGCGAAGGATAGAGGTGGGCGGTGAGACGGTGGGGACCGAAGAGTCAGGGGCAATCCTGAACCGGCCATGGAGGCGTCCAAGGGAGGCGTGTTCTTGGACACTGAGATATTACCCCCTCAAGAAAGCCTAGAAATTGCTGCCTTGCACGACACCATCGTGGAAATAGAAGAACGAGATGAGGCGGGTGGAGTTATTCCGACGAGTGATCTATCATCGTCGGGGTAAGCCGACGTCTCTTCTTCTGCCGAGGTGAGGGGAAAAAGCATGGCCGTGGATGCTATGAGTCTGGATCCAACATCAACCCTGAGGAGGTTCGTATGTATAACGAAGGGTTCACTCAGGTGGAGGTGAGGACGGAGGGGACTACTCGTAACATAATCATCCCTCTCGATCTAGACTTGCTGAAGCATACGGAGAGCGTCGTCCCTTCTTTGGGTTCGCCATGTTCTCGTTCCAAGGATAGGTCCTTATAGACATTTGACGCCGCCCTATCTTTGGGCATATCAGGAATGGCTCTGTGGGTAAGTTTTCAAGTTGTTACTCTTTACGTCCTTTCTTTTTCTTCTTTTTGTTTTACCAACTTCCTTCTTCTGTTCTTTCTTTGATATACCCTTATTCTGGAGATTGAGTGTGACTGTCGGGAGCAGAAGAGGAGGGATATCTTTAAGAGAATGGAATCGAAGTACCGTGAGTACCACGCCAAGCATCGTGAGCTATGCCATCGACTTGGCGTGGATGGAAACTTTCAATCTCTTAGGGACGATTTGAAGTAGGAGGACAAAGAGCTCGTGAGGGTTATCCGCAAATGCAGTGAGCTTGAGGGCTCGCTTGGGGCCAAGGAGGACGAGCTCGAGGTGAGCAGGTGGGTTGCGGCTGAATGTGTCGATCTTCAGACACAAGTGGCATCCCTGTGGGCTGAACTTGAGCAGAGTTTGACCCAGTTCAATGGCCTGAGTAACGAGCTAGTTGAGAAGACAACGGAGTTAGGACAGGTCGAGGAAGCCCAGAAGACAGCTTTGGCAAGAGTGGCGGCGACGTAGGAGGTTATTCGTGTCCTTCTATCTGAACAGGCGATTGAGGTAGAGGCGGCCGCGCTCAAGTAGGATAGGCTCAATGAGCGGATTGGCGGACCTAAAGGAGAGGTTTCCAATTTGAACGATCAAATCTCCGCTCTTGAGGCTTAGAAGGCACCGTTGTTGGCTCGACCATCTTCCTCTCATACTTCCACCTTTCCCGGCATGTCACGGGACTCGTACGAGAAATGGATCCATGCCGAGGACTAGTTAGACATATTTAGGGACTTGATGGCGGCAAGGATAGTTACCGAAGTTGAGTTTGAGGGTGCTCGCGTCAAGGCGCGTGAAGTTCGAGTTTCCTGTGGTTATGAACCTCTACGATGAGGGCAGATAATGGCGAGGATGAATCAGACGGGATCGAGCAGGGTCCTTGGTATGACGACGAGTACCTGGATGGTGAAGAGGGCGACGATGATGATGATGGGGATGACGCGGAGTATTATCTTGTTTTTGTGGGCGTTTTTATGGCCCTTTTAAGATACTTTTGGATTGGAATGATCATAATTCTTGCTATACCTTTTTTAGTCTTCTGTTTTTTCTTTGAACATTTTCTTCAAGTGATTTCTTTGATTAGAAGAACCGTGTCGGTATGTGCTAGCTTGAACATGACAGAGTATATCTTTGGTTGAATTTGGGTGAAGTCTCATGTCGCCATAATTAACTCAAACGAGGTTAACTTGTAAATCGAACTCAAATTAGGTCGAGTATAATCTGAATTCGAGTGAGGTTGAATATAACTCTTAATTTGTTTGAGCGAGGTCGAGTGTGAGTTTATTCGAGCAAGGTTGAATATTACTCGTTATTAATTCAAACGAGGTCGAATGTTAGTTAATTTGAGCGAGATCGAATATTACTCGGGATTAATTCGAACGAGGTCGAATGTGAGTTAATTTGTGCGAGGTTGAATGTTACTCGTAATTAACTTGAACGAGGTCGAATGTGAGTTAATTTGAACGAGGTCGAATGTTATTCGTAATTCCTTTGAACGAGATCAAATGTGAGTTAATTCGAGCAAGGTCGAATGTTGCTCGTAATTAATTCGAACGAGGTCGAATGTTACAGTAAGTAATTTGAGCGAGGTCGAATATTAGTTAGATTGAGCGAGATCGGATGTGAGTTAATTCGAGCGAGGTCGAATGTTACTCGTAATTAATTCGAATGAGGTCAAATGTTAGTTAATTCGAGCGAGGTCGAATGTTGCTCGTGATTAATCGAACGAGATCGAATGTGAGTGCCTTGATTGGCGAAGTGTTACACTTGGTGGAGACAGAAGAACATCATGTGTTTGCATTAGGGGTGGGCAAAAAAACCGAAAAATAGAATTCCGAACCGGACCAAATTAATTCGGTATTTCAGTTTCGACTTTTTTGGTATTTCGGTATAATTCGGTATTAAATTTTTGGTATTTCGATATAACGGTGCGGTCCTCGGTATTAGAATTTTGAAATTTCGGTATACCTTAGTACTGAAGAGAACGGCTGTGAGAGAAAAGTGAGAACTGAGAAACCTAATTAGATTTGTGACTAGGTTCTAACCGTCTAGGAGTGCGTTAGAGACGATGTCAAGGCGACTTCACGACCTCGACGCTGACGACTCTCAAGTGTGACTATTGATTTCCTCATTTTTTACCTTCATTCTCAATCTTCAACTCTTTAACAGGTTCATAACTTTTCATTCTTCAATCTTCAGCTTTTTATAATAATAGTTCTACTGTTGGAGAAGGAATGTTATATTAGTAAACATCTCGAAATTTCTTGACTACTGTATATGCCAGATTTATTATGAAGCTTTAAGCACCTAGTATTTAAAAAATAGAGCTGGCTTTCTTTGCGGTGGCAGGTTGGGTGGGAGATGGGGGTTGAATGATTCATCTCATACTTTATTTTGAGCTATCGATATCGTGGTAAAGCTTTTCACATAACAAAAGTGCACATTTTTAATTCAGTAAGACCATTGTTATTCTTATTCCCAAGTCTTTGTTCCACATCGTACGAAGGGAAGACAGTTACACATTTAAATTGAGATTTGTTCGTGTGAGTTGGTTTAGGCCCAGTTCAATTTTTATTAAGAAATCATAATACATGCTTTAATTGCATAATATTATGTTAAAAAGGAATACATGATTTAGTGTCTTATGTTACGACACTCAAAATAGCACTGTTGCACTCGTTAAACTTGAATTGTGCAATGTTGTTGTCACGACCCAAATTTCCAACTTTAAGGATCGTGATGGCCTCTAACACCACACTTGCTAGGCAAGCCAATGTTAAAGTTTGATTAGCTATTTTTCTTTGATTATCCATTTAAACATAATAAAATAAATTTAAAGTAAACTTAATCTAATGATTTCCAAATAATAACTCCAAATATAAAACAATAGACAAATAAATAGACCGAGCCACGAACTAGTTATATAAATAGCTCTAAGACTACCCCAGAGTCTGGTGTCACAATTCACGAACTACTAAAGAATACTGTAATTAATGGGCTGAAAGAAATAATATAATTGTTTTAGGAAAAATATAAAACAGCCTTTACGAACTAAGAGAAGACTCTCGGGATCTGCGAACACCGGCAGATATACCTCGTGTCTCCGGATAATGAATAGCGGCTAATAAAAATCTCTACTAAAATAACTCAGTCGCCTATTCCAGGCATCAGGTGTCACAAAAATTTCACACAAGTTTCCAAATTTCCAAACTTTAATTTAAAAATAACCAAATGTGCAGGATATGGGAAAATAATAGGATAAAACAATAAATTTCTGAATCTTTGTAATAAAATCAGTAAAGCATAATTATCCTCCCTTATCACTGTCATATATTAATATTCTCTCTGTCCACCCTTATCACAGTCATATATATATTTTTCCTGTCCACCCTTATCACAGTAATATGTATATATTTCCCTTATCCACCCTTATCATAGTCATATGTATATATTTTCTCTATCCTCCCTTATCATATACATATATATATATATATATATATATATATCAAAACTTTCACAATTTAGGCCAAGCCTTTCACAATACTTTTTTCTCAACAGTCATGAACAATAAACGGTAGTTCCCACAAACTTCATAAATAATATCTCAAAAATGAACCAACAGGAATATACATATATTTATATTTACATCTCGTAAAACCAATGTCAACTCACTCGATCTTTATGTACCACAATGAAACCAAGGAAAACAACTAATAATTTTCCAAACATGATTGCAACAAGGCTTACCACAATATAACAAGACAAGTAATTATAGAAGACAACAATGAACATGAAACAATTAAAACATGAACCAATTAGATTGGAAACGGGGAAGGGATCATGTAAGTGGACCATTTGGTGGTGCATAGATACTCGTCACCTCACCTATACACCACTCACATGCAATTTCACATAACAATATAGTTGAGGATTCCTATTCCCTCAAGTCAAGGTTAAACCAAGCACTTACCTCAATTTCGCAGGCCATTCACTGTTCAATTATAGCTTTTCCTCTTGAGTTCACCTCCAATACACTCGAATCTAACCATAATTAACTTAATATCATTAATTAATGCTAAAGGAATTAACTTTACTGAAAATTAAAAAAATTCCTAAGTTTTATCAAAAAAAAGTTAAAACCCGACCCCGGTCCCGCTTGGTCTAAACTCGGGGTTCATACCGAATTAAGTTTATCCATTCACCCACGAGCCCGAATATACAATTAGTTTCGAAATCCGGCATCAATTTGAGGTAAAGATTCAATTTTTTTTACAAAATTTCCTAATTCTACCCAAACCCTCAATTTTTACCATGAAAATTCTTAATTTTTGATTTAAAATTGATGAAAAACATTGGGTAATTGAAAGAGTAAGTTTAGATTTGATTACCAACAACTTGAGGATGAACTTTGGTGAAGAAATTCGTCCTTAGGGCTGTTTAGTTCGAAAATTATGAAGAAAAAGGGTTATGTCCGTGTTTAAGAGTAAATTTATATACCTGGGCAGGCCTTCTATGCGTTCGCGTGGGCATGCCCGCGTTTGCATAGCTTTAGGAACTGGGCCGCGACCGCGGCCCAATAGGGATGTTCGCATAGAGCAACTGGGTTCCCCCCTCCCCCGGGTCCAATTACCTTGTGCGTTCGGGTGGGGTTGAAGGCGTTTGCATAGCACAATTGGTGGCCCCCTGAAACTTGCACTATGCGATCGCGGATAGGGCTATACGATCGCATAGCACTAATTCCCTGTGCACCAGAACCAACAAAAACAGAAATTTTCATAAGTGTAAAACACCCTGTGGCCTATCCGAAACTCACCCGAGCCCTCGGGGCTCTAAACAAAACATGCACGCAAGTCTAAAAACATCATACGGACTTGCTCGTGCGATCAAATCATGAAAATAACATGTAAAACTATGAATTAAACCTCAAAACTCATCATTTTTCTTAAGAACACTCAAAGTTCATTATTTCTCAACCGGACGTCTAAATCACGTCAAATAACCTCCATTTTTTACCAAATTTCGCAGTTAGCATTTAAATAATATAACAAATTTGTACCCGGCTCCGAAAACAAAATACGGTCCCGATACCAATGGTTTCAAACATTAATTCTTTTCTTTATTTCATTAATATTTCAGCAAAACAATTTCTTTCAAAAATTGATTTCTAAGGCTTGGGACCTCGGAATTCATTTCCGGGCATACGCCCAAGTCCCATATTTTACTACGAACCTCCCACGATCATCGGAACACAAGTCCGGATCCGTTTACTCAAAATGTTGACCAAAGTCAACTATAATCAAATTTCAACTCTAGAAATCACTATTTCTCATATTTTCACATAAAATCTTTCTGATTTCACGCTCGGACTGCGCAGGAAAATCGAGATATTTAAATTTAATCTTTTTATAGCTAATAAACCTAGAACGGCGTCTAAATTCATAGAATGACCCCTTGGATCATCACAGTTGCACTCGTTATTTGTGAGTTGGGCGAAAGTTTGTCACACAGTGACGATTATTTAGTGTTGTTGGCTTGCTTATTTGATTATTTTGTGTTGTTGGCTTGCTGCCTTTTGTTAGACTTAATGGAAGATTATTTAGTGTTGTTGCGGTGCTACCTTACACGCCTTTTGTTAGGTAGAATTGGCAAATTTGATTATTTAGTGTTGCTGCCGTTTGCTTAATGCTTAGGCTCTTAGCTCTTAACAGTACGTGACACATGAATATGTATTAAACCAAAATCGTACCAAACCAAAATAAGAAATACTGAATTATATAGGATTATTTTGGTATGATATTTGGTATACACAATTGATAAACCAAATACCGAAATGTCGAACCGAAATTCTTAAATATCAAACCGAAGTACAGAATGTCCACCCCTAGTTTGCATACTTTGCTTGCATATATATACATTGGAGAAGTTTGCATGTTTTTATTTTTCGGACTGGTACTCCAGTCCCAGCCTATCTAGTCCCTTCATTGGTCGACCTGGAGAAGTATTTGAGGGGTCGAGCAATGAACTTGTGCTTAACTTTGAACTTCCCTCTCTACCGCCTCGTTAAAAACCTCCCCGAGAAAACCTAATTGGGACAAAACTAAGGTGAGGGAAAAAGAGTACGGCTCGTAGAACATCTTTCCTTAGAAGTTGAAGTACTTAAGGTGGGCGACGTTCCAATTGTTTGGTAGTAATTTTCCCTTCCATTTTTTCTAACTGGAACGACCCTTTGCTTGTTGCCACCGTATTTTTGTATGGGCCGTCCCAATTGGTCCCCAGTTTTCCTTCATGTGGATCCTTGCTTGCATGTGTTTTGTCTTTGAGTACATAGTCCCGACTTTGAGCTATAACTTTGGCTTTTTGTTATAGTATTGCGCTGCCTATTGTTTCTGGGCTACCATTCTTACGTAAGCCATGTCTCTTCATTCCTCGGCCTCTTCGAGGTCTTGTCTTCTGATTTCATCGTTGCTTGGCCCGCTCTCATGTGAATACCTCAAACTTCGTTCTCCGACCTCTACCGGTATCACTGCATCAGTCCCATAGACTAATGAGTACGATGTTTCTCCTGTGCTCGTCTTTGGAGTTATGCGGTATGCCCATAGCACTTCCGGCAGCAACTCCAGCCGTAGTCCCTTGGCGTTCTCGATTTCTTCTTCATGATATTCAGTATTTACTTGTTGGAGGATTCCGCTTGTCCGTTGCCCGCGGGATGATATGATGTGGAGAGTATTCTTTTGATATGAAATTTTTCGAAGAACTAGGCGATCTTATTTCCCGTGAATTGAGGCCCGTTATCACAGGTAATTTCTTTGGGGATGCCAAAGAGGCATACAATGTTCCTCCATATAAAGGCGATCACTTCTTGCTTGCGTATTTGAGCGAACACACCTGCTTCCACCCACTTAGAAAATAGTCAGTTAAAACTAAAATAAATCGTACATTACCTCTTTGGCATGGTTCGCATTTCTTAACGAAGTCGACGGCCTCCTTTTTCATTGTGGGCCAGTGTAGCCTGTCGTATGAGGCATTTGATTAGGGCTCGATTGCCGGTATGAGCTCCATAGTGGCCTTCGTGGACTTCTTCTAGGATGCGCCATGTCTTGTTTGGTCCTAAGCATTTTTCTAGGGGGCTGCCATACGTCATTTTCTATAGGTTGTTATTGGTGACGTTCTAACTGGTTGCCTACATTCGAAGCTTTTTGGCTTATTTTTTGTCATTTGGAAGCACGACGTCCTGCAAACATGTGACAATACGATTGCAACAGTCCCAAGTTAGGTTTATAGTGCATACCTCGATTTGATTGATCGATTGACGAGTGGAGGAGAGTAACCATTTTCCCCTCTCCGGTTATGCTTTTAGTGGTTGCCACTAGTTTGGTGAGGCCATATGTTCGATGTTCTGTGCTTGAGGTAATTGGTCGAGCTGGCATTCACTGAAATCGGGTAACAACTTGCATATCTCGGCCTGGTATTTTTGTAGCCTTTGTTCCTTGATTTGGAAAGTCCCTGTGACTTGGTTGACGACAAGTTGTGAGTCGTAGCGTAGGACTACTCGTTTTGCTATGTATTTGAGTGCTAGTTTTAATCCTGCAATCACGGCCTCATACTCTACCTCATTGTTAGTCATATCATGGCATTTTATGGACTGGCGAATTACTTTGCCTATTGGGACCTCGAGCACGAGTCCCAATCCGGAACCTGACGCGTTAGAAGCGCTATCTGTATACAAAACCCATAGGTCGTGCATATCGGGGGAGGTACGGGCGGCCTCCCTTTCGACTTCGGGCATTATTTTTACGATGATGTCAGCGACGAAGTTGGCAAGCACTTGCGACTTTATCGTCATTCGCGGCTGATAGGTTATATCGTGCTCGCTCAATTCTATGGCCCATTTGTCCAATCTGCCCGACAGCTCAGGTTTGTGCAGGATACTTCTTAGAGGAAAGGTCGGGACCATTGAAATGGGGTGGCACTGGAAATAGGGTTTAAGCTTTCGTGAAGCTACGACCAAAGCCAGGGCTAGCTTCTCGAGGTGGGGGTACCTCGTTTTGGCATCGACCAAGGTTTTGCTAATATAGTAGATTGGAGATTGCGTACCTTTATTTTCTCGGACCAGGACCGCAGTTACCACCATATCATACACGGCCAGGTAAATAAGGGGACATTCCCCATGTTCTGCCTTAGCGAGAAACGGGGGTGAAGATAGGTCTGCCTTTAGTTCCTTCAAGGCGTCGACGCACTCAGAGTTCCATTAGAGTCCATAATCTTTTTTGAGTACGCCGAAAAACTTGTGGCACCTATCGGAGGATCGGGAAATGAATCTTGACAGGGCAGCTATACAGACGGTCAGTTTCTGCACCTGCTTCTTGCTGGTCAGGTTCTCCGATATTCCTTCTATAACTTTGATTTGATCGGGGTTGACCTCAATACCTCGTTGTGATACTAAGAAGCCGAGGAACTTTCTCGAGGTTACATCAAAGGCGCATTTCTCGTGGTTCAATTTCTTGCCATATCGTTTGAGTATGTCGAAGGCCTCTCTCAAGTGGTCGATGTGGTCTTCTTTTCTCTTCAACTTGACCAGTATCCCATCTATATATACTTCCCATGGTTTTGTCGAGCTGGTCTTCGAACATTTTGGTCACCAACTTCTAATATGTTGCCCTTGCGTTTTTCAATCCGAACGGCATCACCCTATAGTAGTACATCCCTTGGTGAGTGATGAAAGTGGTCTTTTCCTGATCTTCTTCCTCCATGAGAATCTGGTTGTAACCCGAGTAGGTGTCCAGGAAACTTAGTAGCTTATGCCCGGTCATTGCATCAATTAGATGGTCAATACGGGGCAGCGGGAATTAGTCTTTCAGGCATGCATTGTTCAGATCCATGAAGTCTACGCACATCCACCATTTCTCGTTCTTCTTTTTTACCATGACCACATTGGCGACCCATTGGGCGTATTTCGAGTCTCTGATAGAGCCATTTCCAGCAATTTTTTGACCTATTCGCGGACAACGTCATTTATTGCGGAATTGAATTTTCTCCTAACTTGTCGTATTGGGGGGTAGAATGGGTCGACATTTAGTTTATGTTTCGCTATCTCCTTTGGGATGCCTGGCATATCTGCATGGGAAAAAGCAAACAAGTCTGCATTGTTAGTTAAAAATTGACGAAATTTACCTAATTCTTGGAGCTTGTGGACAATGTAGGCCTTTTTGCTGTGGTCGTATTTATTTAGTTTCACGGGGAAGATTTCGGGGTCCTTGATGACATCTTTCCCTTCGTCACCACCTGACCTCGACTTCGTTAATTGCTATGCCTCTTCGCCTTTTTCCTTCAATTATTTGGTGTATGTGTAGTCTTAGGTGATGTGGTAGCATTCTTGGACCGTGCGTTGTTCGCCACTGATGCTGAATACTCCCCACGAGATGGAAAATTTGATGACTTGGTATAAGCTGGAGGGGATGGCATTCATGTCGTGTATCCAAGGCGACCTATGATGGCGTTGTACGTCGTATCTTGATCCATAATGTGGAACGTAGTTTTCAAAGTAACACCACCGGCCAGGACGGGCAGCGTGATTTCTCTAGACGTCCACTCAACTTCATTGATAAAACCCATTAGTGTGATACAACGCGACACTATTCTATCCTCGAGCCTCATTTGTGCAAGGACTCGAGGGTGGATAATGCACGCGGCCGCTTCCATCGTCGACCATAATACGTTTTACGTCAGTTTCTGAAATACATAAATTAATAACAATAGCGTCATAGTGAGGAAAGGTTTAACCGTGGGTATCCAACTCGTCGAAGATGATACTTTCTTTGAGGTCGTCATATCGTGCATGAGTGGTTGATCATTTCAGCTTGTGGGTGGTCGTGAATTTTACGTTGTTGATTGAAGCGCCCTCGCCTCCTCCGATGATCATTTAGATGGTACGAGATGAGGAGGGTGGTTTTGGAGGACCTTGGTGTTGTTCGCGTCCTCGAGCAAAATTTTCCCTTCCTCGGTCACTCAACAGTTCTTTCAAATGTTCCTAGTGAAGCATGTTCACGACCTCTTGCCTTAAAGCGATGCAGTCCTCGGATTTGTGGCCTCATTCCTGATGGAATTCGCAGAGGGCATTTGAATTTCTGGTGTTTGGGTCGGACTTCATCTTCTGCGGCCACTTCACTTTTGGGTCGAGCTTCTCCAGGGTGTAGACTATTTCTGAAGGGGTAACACAGAAATTGTGAGCAGATAGTAATGGAGGCATACCTCTTTCTCTTTGGTGAGTCCCTGTAGGCGGCCTGTATAGTCCATCGCCATGACGGGGAGATGGTATGATGGCGGCTCTGACATATGGTTGATGCCTTTCACTGTTGGGGCATGGGCTTGCATAGTCCCTTTTGTTATCGTCTCTACAATCTTTCCTTGACTTCATTTGGACTGAGGTCAACCATTGAGTTGGTCCGTTAAGATCGTCCTCGTCGGCTTGTACCTCGACGCAGTAGGCGTTGTGTATCTCGTCCCAAGCAGTTGGGGGTACTTCATGAGCCGGCATAGCATTTTCTTGTAGCTCGCGAATCGCTCCTGTTTAACCCGTTTTGGAGGCTGCTACCGCCATCCCCTCTACATTTGGAAGAGTCATTCTCAAACGGTTGAATCAGGTGAGGAAGCCCCTTAGTCCTTCGCCAGGTGACTGTTAATGGTGAATATGCCATTCACCCTCGCCTCTGCTTTCTTAGCTCCAGCATGGGCAGTGACAAACTTGTCGACCATCTCCTCGAACGTTACTATGGAGCGAGCCGGTAACTGTGAATACTAAGTTAGTTCTCCCCCGGTGAGGGTTTCACCAAACTTCTTCAGCAGTATGGAAGACATTTGTTTTTTGGCGAGGTCGTTTCCTTTCACTGCAGTGACATAGTGGGTCACATGATCCTCAGGGTTCGCCGTACCGTCATATATTTCAAATATGGCGGTATTTTGAAGGTTTTAGGTATGGCGTGTGATGCGGCTTCATCACTGTACGGCTGCTCGACGAGCCGACCGACGTCCCGTTTTGGTAAGAGCTTAGGGGCGCCCAATAGTTTATCTATCCTTTCTTAGTGCTCTTTCATTTGATTGCGGAGCATTTTGTTCTCGTTCTCCATATCCTCCATCTTTCTTAAAATGGTTGTGAGGGTGTTGTTACCTGCATTATTAACGTTGTGAGTAGTACCTGTTACAGGAGGAAGGATATGTTGCTCATCTGTCCCAGTCTTGTTTGGAGATGAATATAATTTTGGGTTGTATTTTGAATTTTTGTGAGTAATTTGAGTAAAAATTTTGAAAATCAGTTTTTTGGAGTTTTTCAAATTTTCAAAAAATTCTGAAATTCATCTTCAATTGAAAATTATAAAATTATGGCCAAACTCCGATTTCGAAAAAAAGTGAAAAAAAATTCGAAAAAAAGTTTTAAAAAAATAATAATAAATAAATTATGGCCAAACGGGCTCATAGATTATATACTGCGTATACACGATTACACACATATTATACATGGTTGATTTATGTATTATAAATCAAGCGGCTATTTTAAATTTAAACGGTTGGTCGAATGGCTACTTAGATTAATTTTTTAATCATATTATTTATATTAGGCTGGGTTCTTGTGTAAATAAGTAGCTTGTTCCCAATATATATCACATAATCTCCGTGCATGCTGCGTCCCACAACATTCATTTGCGCACACGCCCCTTACCATATCTTTTTGTTCTTTAAATTGAAAAATAATTCAAATTCTACTCAAAACAAAGCACATCTTAATTTTAGGCAGTAAAGGATGTGATAACTTAACTGTAGTTAGGATATTTGTTACTAGAGTTAGTTGTTAGTTAGAGCTAGAGTTAGAAGTTAGTTAAAGTAGTATAAAACAGAGATAGTACTCACTTTGTAAAGTTTAGTCAATAATGGAAATGTTTCTAGAAATTTCCAATTCTCTCTTCTCTCGCATGAGCTTTCTCTTCTCCCCGTACCTCTGATTACAGCATTTGACATAGGCTACACCATCTCATTATATGAAATCTACGTACTTTCACATGCAGTATAGTGAATTTGCACACGATTATGATTGTTCGTCTTTAGTTAAAAATTAATAAAGTTAAATATCATTGTCAATTCATGTCCTGCATTTCCAGAAGAAAAAAATTGTGAAAATTGAAGGATATATTTGGAGATAATTATTTACCTACGGAACTACTACCCCTAACATAAAAAGAAGAGGGAAAATAACCTGAGTGGAAAAAGCCTACAAAATTGAATAAGGAACATAGTGATGCAACACTAACAGATGTCTATTGTTAATAAGGTTTAAGGCAAGGATTAATTAGACACAAGATAAGAGCAATATCCAATGTCTTTCAGGTTTTATATTATCCTTCAACTAATTGATAGTGTGTATTAAGAGTATCGGCTGTATTTATATGTATAGCCATGGATTCATAGTTAGTTAGTTGAGTTCATAGTTAGCTAATTGAGTAGATTAGTAAGGGCATTTTTGTAATTAGCTAATGGTAGTTATTACATTTTCTTACACATGTATATATAGGACATACAATTGAAAATGTTATTAGATTTCTTTTTCCCAAAATATCATTCTTCTAGAAATCTCCATTGTTCTCTCTTTTCCTTTCTCGTTTGAGCTCAACTGCCATAACAATGGCAGCTTGTGATTACATTTGATCTCTCATTTTTAACATGGTATCAGAGCTAAGGCTCACAAATAACTCAAAATTCTCGTTTAGTCTTATCATTTTCGTCATCAATTTTTTGTTCGATTAGCAGTCACAAGTCGAAGATCGTGAAACCTTAATTTTCACCCACAATTCACATATTTGTGAATTAATTCATCCTATATCATGGCGGTAGATGGTGATACTTCGAATTCAACTGATTCACCTAACGTAAACAAGGATACGTTAGATTTGAGCAATCCTCTATACATGCATCCTTCAGAAAGTGTCGGGTTGACACTGGTGTCGGTAGTATTTGACGGAACTGGCTATAGATCTTGGAGAAGAGGCGTCCTCAGAGCTCTCTCAGGGAATAATAAGGTTGGCTTCATCAATGGAAAGTGTAAGAAGCCAGATTCCGGTCATCCGACGTTTGAACAGTGGGAGAGATGCGACGATATGGTAACATCATGAATTCTCAAATCACTTTCAAATGATTTAGCAGATAGCTTACAATATGTGGTCGATGCAAAGAATTATGGCAGGAACTGGAGGATAGGTACGATCAGACGAATGGAGCAAAATTATACCAGCTTGAAAGGGAAATCAATGACCTAGGTCAAGGAACCCTAGACATTACAGGATATTATACAAACATGAAGAAGCTTTGGGAAGAATTAAACAATTTAAATGCACATGCTCAATGTAAATGCCAATGTACTTGTGGTGCCAAGGCAAATATGCAGAAAGCGGAACAGGACAGGAGGCTAATTAGGTTCTTAATGGCATTGAACGAGGTTTACACAGTTGTGAGAGGGAGCATTTTGATGATGAATCTGTTGCCCCGCATTGCACAAGACTTTTCTATCCTAATCCAAGAAGAAAAGCAAAGCGAAGTTAGGCCAAACAACCATTTGATGATAGAGTCTGCTTCAATGAATGTCAATGGTCCTGCAAATCCAGTTTTTAGGACAAACTATGCTCAGCAGAGAAATAACATAGGAAACAACTCATACCGAGGAAATTATCCATCAAATAGGTCACGCTTGTTTTTGTGATTACGGCAAGAAGCAAGAACACACTAAAGACAAATGTTACAAATTACACGGATTCCCAAAGGATTTTAAATTCACTAAAGGGAAAAATGTGGCATCTGCTGCAAATGTGTATGGAGGAGCAGAAGAGATGATTCCTGGAGGACACAGTTAAATAGATGCTGGAAATCAAAGTGTGGGGATCCAAAACTTGACAAAAGAGCAGTACAATCAGTTGTCGCATCTATTGGAAAACTTCCATGGTGGAAACGCAATTGAAGTCTCAAACAACATTACTAGTGGAGCAGCAAACTTTGCATGTATACTGGCTTGCTCTACTCATAAGGAAATCATTGGTAATATTTCATGTAAATGTTTCAAATCATCTGGTGAATATTGGATTTTAGATTCCGGAGCTACAAATCATATATCATATAACAAAGCCCTATTGACCAACATTAGAATTTTACCTTATCATTTCCTAGTAACCTTACCAAATGGATACAAAGTTAGAGTTACAGAAATTGGTGATGCAAGCCTTAGTCCCAAACTGACTTTACACAAAGTGTTGTTTGTTCCTAATTTTAGGTTCAATTTGATCTCAGTTCATTGTCCAACATCATATTTTAAGTCGATTGTTCAATTTTCTGATTCATCCTGCATTTTACAGGGTGCTTCAATGAAGAGACCTCTGGAGATTGGTAGAGCAAGGAATGGTCTGTACTTCCTCTGCTCAAGATGTCAGTTCCTTGGTTCTGCTACTGTTTCTACTCCTCTCATTTCAAATTCTTGTTATGTTTCTACTAGCAATTCAAACAATGCACAATCACACACATCATTCACTGTAAATAATGACCATTTAGAAACCTATTGCCTTTCATCATCATCTGTAAATGTTGACACCAGTCATGTTCTTCTATAATGCTTTGTATATTCCAAAAAAGTTCTCTTTCAGAGTCAGGGTCAGGATATTTGTCCTTGGGTTGGATCATTTGGCAAGAAAATGGTTTTATATGGTTTTTTGAGATGGTAATGGTCAAAGCTTATGGAAACGGTTTTATCATTTANTAACTTTTCATAATTTGTGATCCAGGAATCAGGAAGAATTTTGACAAGCTCATCTCTAGAAATTTGTCTGGGTATTTGGGTGCACATGGTGTTTCCTTTGGTAGCATCAATATTCAAGAGTAAAGCATTTTCTCCTCCGGGAAGGCATAGATCCATGGCATGATTTTGGACCCGCCACGCCATTTGGTAATGAAGAGTGGCTTGGATAGAATATTTGGCTTGTGGGGCACCTTGAATTTGGACTTGGATTTTTAGTGCTTCAGTTAAGTATGGATCAAAAAGGGACATGTTGAAATTTGGAAAAATAGTTATGAAGACAGTCCCTGCATTTAAGGTAACTTCCGCAGTACCCAAATTTGCATGTTGGTACTCCAAGTATCTTGTATCTAGAAGAGAAAGTCGGGCAACAACAGGTTGACCTTTTCTTCCATGATAAGTGAGAGCAATTCGGATAGCACCAAAATGGATATGGGTGAAACCGTGATCTCTCCATTGTCTGGGAAAATCATCTGGAATTTGGAGGGTAATAAACTGTTCCTCTCGAGTAGCAAGAATAGGATGCTGGTCAAGTTTTGAGGCAGCAACATATTCTTTGACTCCTTTTGGTTTGTGTTGGACTAAGGAACGGATTTGGGTCCATGGTGCAAATGATTTTTTGGCAAAGCCGAGTAAGGGTTTATTAGGGGTAGTTCAGTGGAAGATACTTTCTGTTCATCGGGTAGGATATCGACTTCATAGAGGTAATCATATTTTTTGGATAAGGTTTTATATAGAGTAGGAGACATATTCATTTTTGCTAGGGAAGAGGATGATGGGAACTAATCAGACATATTTAGTAAATTGTTCCTCCCTCCGAAAGGATGGGCTGGCTCTGATACCACAGTAAGATGAATGGAGTTTGAGTTCTACTTGAGGAACGACTGCGAGTGCGTTGATCTCCTCTCGGGCTTCGATCTATGGTTCTGAAATTTGATAGTTATCATTGCCTTAGGAAAGATGCTCTTGCAGCCAAGAAATAAACAAAGAAAAGGTGAGACCAAGGAGACAGTTCAAAAGGGTCCAACCCTGAGAATCTTCTGATCAAAAATCATTAGATTTTCAGGGTCTTGCTCGATCTATAATGAAAATTGGACGCATTGAGGATGTTACTCCTATTCCCACGGACAGCACTCGCAGAAGGGGTGGTAGAAGGGGAAGGAGGCTGTGAATATTTGTTGCATGGCAGAATATTTTGGTCAAGGGTTGCATCTTTGATTGTCTTTTTACATCTTAGATTTAAACATCTTGTAACCTTTCTAAATCTTTGTGATATACTACATATCAGTTCCTTCTAAATTTCCTTCTTATTCTTTGTTTTGGCAGATGGAATTTTTTGGTTGCCAGTTCATTGTTGCCTCAATGTCACTTGTTGGGGGGTTTTCTCCAGAAGGTAGTACTATGTTTTTCTTGGGGATTTTTGCATGGCTGATACCTTCTTTTTCAAAATGTTGGAGTGGAGGAAAATCTTGGGTATAGCTGGAACTTGAAGGACTCATCATGAATATTTGTGGGTGTGTGGATTTTTGGGTTGATGGATTTTTAGGTTCAGGTGGCTTTTTGGATTCTGGGGTGATTTCACTATCTTCCCAACTTGGAGTGAATTTTTCTAGTAATTCTGGCCATTCTTGGGGTTTGTAGCTGACAAGAAATTCATATTTACCTGGACGGCTCAATGAACCAATTGAAGGGTCTTTATATTCATATCTGACTTGGAATTGCTTTTTAGTAGCTTTCCTCTTTTTCTTGGATTTTTGTTTGGGCTCGTTGAGTCCAAATCTTAGTGTTCATCATATTCTCCAATTGGATCTTCCAAACAATCTTGGCAAATGCTTTCGCAGTTGTTCTTCTTTCATAAATCCAAGAATTTCACCTCTGACTATGAAATACGAATGCCCCCGACTGAATCATTTCCAGGGTGGGCAGACTATGAAACAGAAAAGATAACTCTTCTCGAGGCCCCCGCCGACGTCTCCGGACTTCCTAACGTTGCCGTCAACCGCCACATCCGGGTTCAGGAATTTTAATCTGATTCCCTTTCGGAGTACGCGCGAAACGCACTATCTCTCGGGGTTCCCCTGACCTTTAGGATCGACTAACTCATGTGCAAGTGCCGTTCACATGGAACCTTTCCCCTCCTCGGTCCTCTGGATTTTCAAGGGCCGCTGAGGGCGCACCGGATACCACGCGATGTGCGGTGCTCTTCCAGCCGTTGGACCCTACATCCGACTGAGTCGCTTCCAGGGTGGGCAGGCTGTTAAACAGAAAAGATAACTTTTCCCGAGGCCCCCGCCGACGTCTCCGGACTTCCTAATGTTGCCTTCAACCGCCACGTCCCGGTTCATCCCGCATCGCCAGTTCTGCTTACCAAAGATGGCCCACTTGGAGCTCTTGATTCCGTGGCGCGGCTCAACAAAGCAGCCGCACCGTCCTACCTATTTAAAGTTTGAGAATAGGTTGAGGACGTTGTGCCCCCGATGCCTCTAATCATTGGCTTTACCCGATAGAACTCACATGCGAGCTCCAGCTATCCTGAGGGAAACTTCGGAGGGAACCAGCTACTAGACGGTTCGATATGCGTCGCTTCTAGCCCGAATTCTGACTTAGAGACGTTCAGTCATAATCCAGCACACAGTAGCTTCACGCCACTGGCTTTTCAACCAAGCGTGATGACCAATTGTGCGAATCAACGGTTCCTCTCGTACTAGATTGAATTACTATTGCGATACTGTAATCAGTAGGGTTCGAAGCATTGTATGTCAATAAAAAATCTGAGCAAACAAGAGGAAAACTCAGGTTAGTCATTAATTACTAGCCACTTAACCATTTCCTCCAAGATGATAAATTCCCTATTCCAAATAAACTCACTCTTTTCTCCTACTTAGCCAAGGCCAAATATTTTTCCAAGTTTGATTTAAATCTGGATTTTGGCAATTGAGAATTCACCCTAAAGAAAGATCCAAAACTGGTTTTTGCATCCCCGATCATCACTTCCAATGGAAGGTCATGCCCTTCGGATTAAAGACTGCACCCTCCTTGTTCCAAAAAGCCATGATAAAAATATCCCAGCCCATCCTCCATACCTCTTTGGTTTACATTGATGACATCCTGTTATTTAGCAATACACAGTAAGATGAACAGAGCAAGAGATTCCAAGAAAGAAAACTATATCATAGATGCGAAAGTTTTCCTACAAAAGGGCTGGAAATTTTCCTACCAAAGGGGCTGGCTTCAACAACCCATAAGGGATGGCTTGCCAAGCTACACAACTCAGAAAACTTTTGTACTACAATCAACTAAACTGTTAAAACTCAGAAAACATTCGTACTACAACAAGCTAACTTTCTTAGAGTATTCTTACTTTATTTTCACACATGGACCGGCCTTTCCATCCAGTCGAAAGAAAGAACAAGAAGGAAATTTAGAAGGAACTCATATGTAGTATTTCACAAAGATTTAGAAAGGTTACAAGATGATCTTACAACTACTAAAAGACCTCATTTATATCTGACTAGGAGGTTATTACATGACAAACCTGCATTAAAATAAACTTATCTTACATGGCAAACCTATCTATAAGTGGGTCCCTTTTTACATGTGAAGGACCTTAGGAAAAACCAACTAAAAACTCCTGGAAACATGTGACAGGGGTGAAATATACATGGTTTTGGCATGTGACAGGTTGTGGGAGCATGTGAAAATAGCGTGCTGCATGTGTTGAAGCATGTGGAGGCATGTGAAAACATGTGAAAGCATGTGAAAGTGGGCCCCAGCTGGTATGGAAGGATGTGAAATTTTGTCTTGGCATGGGTAGATGATTTTTAGGGTTTTTTGGTAGGTAATGTAGGATTATGGTGGGATTAACAAGGATTTAGATAATTGATCGTCCTGGTTTGTCTTCTAGGCATCTTTTCAGAGATCTTGTATAGTAATGCCTGGAATTTTTTGGTTCTTTCTCGACATATTCCTTCTCCTTTGGATTGTAGGATGTGATCCATAACCTTAATCTGGAGATGTTTTGCGTGATCTTTTCCCGAATGATTTCATACAGAGTTTGATATTCTTTTGCTGCTTCTCAGACTTTTTCCCAGTGAGGATGACTGTTGGTATAATTCCAACTTGCCCAATCTTTGGCCATATTTCTTTCGGGATGCACCTGTTTTGTTGGAAGATAACTCTCTATGCTTCACTGTATTCTTCTTCCATGGATAAAATAGACACGGAAAGTCTCCACTAGAATGACGCTTCTGCTTGTGCCTGGACTTTTCCATTAATGATCTTCACTGGCCTGTGAAACATGAATACCTTTGCATTGTAGGAATCATTGAAACATTATATCCAATATCTTCTAGGCTTGAACCATAGTAGAAACACTTTAAGAGCTGGTTCAATGTGGTCAAAATCTTTGAAGACATTGCACTTGAATTCCATAAAAATGTAGTACTTATGGCATAGTACCAGAAAAACCATAATATTTTTTGTGGAAAATCCTTCGCTTGAGCTATGAATATATGGCAGAAAGGATATTCTGGATTGACCCCATATGGCTTGAGAATTGATCCTCCGTGTTGCCGGAAAACTTGTAGCTCATAATAAGTCCTTCTTTCCATAATAATTGACGGATCAAAGGGATCCATGAGGTTGAACAACTCCGGTGGATGATATGTTGGCTTTAATAAACTTGTTCCCGATATATTTGAGAACATGAAAATCTGATTGGTTAGGTTTTGCTTAGGCTTCAGCTTTGCCGAGGAAAATCTCTTTGAAAATTCTTCTGGTCGAGATAGAAAATCTGCGAGAATATTATCCTTTCCTTTGAGGTGATTGACTTGGAACTTGTATGGATAAAACCATTGAGCCCACCTGAGAGTTTGCGTATTGGGAATAATTTTTGCATTCAACTTGATCATCTTTGGGAAAGCCTTCATTCCATTTCTATCAGAAATTCTATGTGAATCAGGAAAAAAATGAATTTCTTGATTCCATTTTTTACTGCAAGTGTTTCCTTAAATGTGGAGTGATAATGTTGCTCTACCTCTTTGAACCTTCCGCTGGCATATCCGCATATTTTTCTCTGGCCATCTTCTTCTTCAAACAGAACAACACTCCAGTATTCATTGTTGGCATCAGTTTGCAGGTTTTTCTTACCGTTTGAAGGGATGTAGAGGGACTTGACATTTTTTGAAATCTCCTTTATTTCCCTGA
Source organism: Nicotiana paniculata (assembly GCA_005239505.1). Taxonomy (NCBI): domain Eukaryota; kingdom Viridiplantae; phylum Streptophyta; class Magnoliopsida; order Solanales; family Solanaceae; genus Nicotiana; species Nicotiana paniculata. The sequence goes on along the minus strand of ML350440.1, from coordinate 6,327 downwards.
CTGTTTCATCTTGATTCTTTCCCCATGATGGATCATTTTTCTTGAGCATGTCTGGAAGTGGAGAAATGTATGTATAAATATTTGGTATGAAATCTCTCAAATAATTTACTATACCCAAGAACTGTTAGATCTGCTTTGTTGTGAAGCTGANGTATGAAATCTCTCACATAATTGATTACGCCCAAGAACTGTTGGATCTGCTTTGTTGTGAAGCTAGTATCTGGAAACTTGAGCAGTTCTTGACATATATGTGGCCCTGGAATGTATGCACCTTGGATAAAATGCATTCCAAGAAAATCAATCTCCTTCTGTGCAAGAACCGTCTTTTTTGCTGAAAGCATGATCCCGTATTGTGTTATCAATGCCTCAAACTGACGAAGCAAATTGACATGTTCCTCCAATGTATTGCTAATAAACAGGATGTCATCAATGTAAACCAAAGAGGTATGGAGGATGGGCTGGAATATTTTTATCATGGCTTTTTGGAACAAGGAGGGTGCAGTCTTTAATCCGAAGGGCATGACCTTCCATTGGAAGTGATGATCGGGGATGCAAAAACCAGTTTTGGGTCTTTCTTCAGGGTGAATTCCCAATTGCCAAAATCCAGATTTTAAATCAAACTTGGAAAAATATTTGGCCTTGGCTAAGTGGGAGAAAAGAGTGAGTTTATTTGGAATAGGGAATTTATCATCTTGGAGGAAATGGTTAAGTGGCTGGTAATTAATGACTAACCTGAGTTTTCCTCTTGTTTGCTCAGCTCTTTTATTGACATAGAATGCTTCGCATGCCCACTGTGAATCGGATGGCTCTATTAGATCAAATTCCAAAAGTTCTTCACATTCTTTCTTTGCAAGCTGGAGATGATCTGGATTCATGCCTGAATGACTTGCTTTTGTTGGATTGATGTTTTCATTCTTCTTGAAAGGGAGTTTGATGAAAAATTCTTCTTTTTTCCATAACGGGCTTTTCTCTTTCTTCATGAAATTCTTGTGGGATTCTGCACATGAATGCTCAATGAGATTTTTCTCAATCTCTTTGATTTGTTCATCGTTGGTGATTTGGAAGAGCCTTGGAATCTCACAATAAGGTTTGAACTGTCCCTTGAAAGTTATCCCGTTAGCCTTGATCTGGAGTTGATCTTTGAGTTTTCTGTAAATGTCGAATCCAACAATAAGATCTTTTCCTGGTACATCAGATCCTATCAGCTTGTCCCTGTACTTCAATCCTGGAAAGAACTCAATTCTGACCGGATGCTTTGTAATGATAGTGGTAGTCAAAATTTCATTTGATGCAGTGTTGAAATCCTTAAAGTGCGGTACCCATTGATCTTCAGGAAGAACAGCAGGATTTATGAGTGAGGAAGCAGCTCTGGTGTCGATGAAAGCAATAACTCGAATCGGTCGATCCCATTTGGATGAATAGACTTTGAGTTCTACTTGAGGAATGACTGCGAGTGCGTTGATGTCCTCTCGGGATTCGATCTCTGGTTCTGAAATTTGATAGTTATCATTGCCTTGATCTTCATAGATATTTAGAGAGAAAAGAGTTTCTTCCTTAGGTTCATCATCCACAGAGAATATAGATTCAAGGTCCTCCTCTTTTCCGAGATGTATGCCAGTGTAATCTTCAATCTCTTGAAGGAGTTTAACAGATCTTCTTGATTGAGGACAGTTTTTTGCGAAATGTCCAATCTTGTGGCAAATAAAGCATCTGTTCTTCTTGTGGAAATTTTCCTGCCTTCTGCGTCTAAAATATTTTGTGCGTCTCTTGGACCTTGGTTTTCCATCTGGAATTCTTGGCCATCTGAAACTCCTGAATCCTTTGTGTCGCCTAGATATTTTGCAGGAATATCCTGATCCAGTGATCAGGTCGGATCTGTAACATGTTTTGTCAAGCGCTGGATTGTGTTGGATAATTTGTTTTAGAGTTGAGCGCTTTCTACAAATGTCCTCCAGTGCTACAAAAATAGCTTGTCTGATGTAGTCGACTTGTGGGACCGTTATTGATTGAAACTTTTCTTCAATGATGGTCATGGTTCGGCTTGATAACATCTTTGGAAGGGAAGAAACAAAGGCTTGCTTTAGGTTGATGTCTCCACCGATTTCAAAGTATATCTTTTCCATTTTTTGAAAATTCTTGTCAATGTCATTTCTTTCGAGTGACACACACTTCATCTCGAAGAGTTGTCTTCGCATTTTCTCCTGTCTTTGGCTAGTATCTCCGCAGAAAACTTCATGTAGGATTCTGATGTTGAAGGGCAAAATCCTGGGATGTAAGAAAAGTATTTTGTCTTGAATCCCAAGTGAATTCCACCAATCCCTAAGGATTCCTGAGAACAATGAAGTTAGCTCTGACAGGATGATATACTTTTCTCATTCCGCCAAATTTTTGATCACCATTCAATTATAGAAGTCTTGGATTCTTTGAGGCCATTTTGAAACTTTGACGTCGTCTAAGGTGAAAGTGTGGAAGCCAGTTCCAACTGGTTTTGACGCCATGGGTTCCTGTCTTCTTTCAGGTATCGATTCACCCGTCATGCCTTCTTGATCCTCCTCTACTTTAGATATTTCTGGGTCTCTTGGTTGACTCACAAATATCGGGGGATCATCTTCTTCGGAAGAGTTTTCTGTGGAATCATTGCTTGATTGAGAGCTTTCTTCCATTGTATCATTGTCAGAGGAATTTAGAGATTCTGACCATGTAGTATCTTCTGACATAATGTTTCTTGGCTGGGAGACATAGAAGTCCNTGTCAGAGGAATTTAGAGATTCTGACCATGTAGTATCTCCTTCTGACATGTTTCTTGGCTGGGAGACATAGAAGTCCGGAATCTTCTGATCAGAAATCATTAGATTTTCAGGGTTGGACCCTTTTGAACTTTCTCCTTGGTCTCGCCTTTTTGTTTCTTGTTTCTTGGCTGCAAGTGCATCTTTCCTTTCCCAAACCATTTTTGCAATGTCGAATTCAGTTTCTTCTTTTGAGGGTTGGATGAAAGAGATAGGATGGTGTGAGGTAGTAGGAAAAGTAGAAAAGGTGTTGTCCATTTTTGGTGGGGAATATGCTTGTGTTGACATGGGGTAGAAGGTAGGTTTTGCAGAGAAAAGTGGGGGTTTTTGTGACTCAAAACGATCATTTCTCAAAAGTTGGATCTGTTCCTTGAGTGAAATCGTCTCTTTTTGTTGTTGTTGAAAGAACTGGAAAAGTGAAGTTCCTGGCGGACAAATCTCATATTGTAAATTTGCCAATCTTAGCTCCAAGGCTTTGATTAGTCCTGCATGCTGAGACGATGTTTGCTCCACCTTTTTCTCAATTGTTTCCACTTTACTCATTTGTGTATGGGCTACAATTTTTTTGGTGTTGCCAATATTATTGAGAACTTTGTTTTGGTAGATGGAATTTTCTGATTGCCAGTTCATTGTTTCCTCAATGTCACTTGTTGGGAGTTTTTCTCCAGAATGTAGTACTATATTTTTCTTGGGGATTTTTGGAGCATGGTTGATACCTTCTTTTTCAAAAGGTTGGAGTGGAGGAAAATCTTGGGTATGGATGGAACTTGAAGGGCTCATCATGAATATTTGTGGGTGTGTGGATTTTTGGGTTGATGGAGTTTTAGGTTCAGGTGGCTTTTTGGATTCTGAGGTGATTTTACTATCTTCCCAACTTGGAGTGAATTTTTCTGGTAATTTTGGCCATTCTTGGGGTTTGTAGCTGACAAGAAATTCATAGTTACCTGGACGGCTCAATGAACCAATTGAAGGGTCTTTATTTTCATATCTGGCTTGGAATTGCTTTTCAGTAGCTTTCCCCTTTTTCTTGAATTTTTGTTTGGACTCGTTGAGGCCAAATCTTTCCCAGTGACGCTGGTGGTGTTCATCATATTCTCCAATTGGATCTTCCAAAAAATATTAGCAATCGTAATCGAGATCCCAAGGGCAGTGTCCCGTAAAGGGACATTTGTACCACCAAACTCTTTTGCCTTCTTTATAGAAATGTTGACACCAGTCATGTTCTTCCATGATGCTTTGTATATTCCAAAAAAGTTCTCTTTCAGGGTCAGGGTCAGGATATTTGTCTTTGGGACACCTAAAACAATATAGAGGAGTAATTTTCATAAAGTGTGGAGAAGTACTCCCTCCGTTTCATGTGAACCCATTTGACTGGCATTGAATTTAAGAAAAGAGAGAAGATTTTTGAACTTGTAATGTAAAATAAAGCATATATATTTTGTGTGACTATAAATCATTGCATAAAGGTAAATTGTTTTCAAATAAGGAAAGCGGTCATTCTTTTTGGCACGGATTAAAAAGAAAATAGGTTCATATAAATTGAAACAGAGGGAGTATCATTTATATGTAGACGAACAATGAATACAATAAAGGTGGAATAAATATATCGATTGTGTTTGTTCGCGCAATAAATATAACCACGATGAAATGCATAAATACAGAAAAATAAAATGCTCTTGTTGAAAGTCAAACTCAAGACCTCTAACAAATTGAGCCATGAGAGCTTGTTGTTCTCTCGTTTCAGTTTAAAACAATTGATTGCTTGTTTCAGTACTACAGATGAGTTTTCTATAATATTTAAATATTATTACAAATGATAATTTTCTAAAAATATAGCTACGAATAATAAGTACAATGTATATACGATCTTGCATAGTTTTTCTTAGGCAAAGGAGAAATTTGCACAAATTGGAATGGGCCAACTAAAACAGCATAGAGTAGTGGAGGCCCATACCAATTACCAAGTGATTAGTAAAAATTGCGCGGGGCACCCTATTTGGTCGCCCCCATTTAACCTATACTCGCTTTTTTAAAAACTTTTAACTTGTACCACTTTTTAAATAACTTCATCTCCCTTTCCCTCGTTGAGCTGAAGTTCACCAGTTAAGCTGAAGTTCGCCAGTTATAAAGAAAAAACTTCAGTATATGGGGCTGAAGTTTCCCAGTTACGAACTTCCCAAGATATAAAGACAACAACTTCAGCATACGGGGCTGAAGTTCCCCAGTTACAATTGGCTATATTTCGATTATCTGTCCGAAAGATGGCTAGTATGTGATATTGTCCCGATTTCTTCTCTTTTAACACCATATATATCATCTGGACTTTAATAACAGAGGTGTGAAGAAAGGCAAGAAGGATTCCCATATATATAATACGTAGAAATGCTAACAAGTAACCACTCTTGGCTGCTACTTAAAAATTAGTCGGTGCATCTTACCTACATTTTAATTTTTCAGTTCAAATTTTCGGGACAAAATATCATGAATTGTCTTGAAATTAAGATTTTAATTTAAATTTTCAAGATAAAATAAATATTGGCTAATCTTTAAATAATATCTGTGAGAATGACTATGTGTACTTGCCCTTGTATATACTGGGGGATAGGGTTTTAATATCGGTTTCAATTGGTATTTGGAAAGGTCCAGTAATCTTAAAAACTTTTATCCATTGTCCCAAAATTGGAATTAAATCAACTAAGGGATGAGAAACTCATTTTTTCAATATTAGTAAGCCTAATCGGACACTCTACAAAATTAAGAAGAATAAGAAAAATAATCAAAGTACTATTAAGAAACTAAGCTCAAAGTAATATTATAAAACAAGAAAATTGACGAGAAATATGGAGAGGAAGAGAGAACTATCTTATTTCTTCCATGTATTCAACTGTGTACAATGTGATGCCCAAACCCTCTATTTATACGATGACATTGAGGTATACAAAGGGATATCATAAATATGGTATTAACTATTGAGAACATGGGAGAAGATCATGGGGAGGTTATGGAGGTGTGGGAGTTACAACTATAATGGTGAGAAATAGTGAGGATTATCTACGTAATGGAGAAGAGTAGTGGGAGTTATATTTGATTAGTGGACTTCCATAGAATATGTATTTCATAACACTCCCCCTTGGATGTCCATAGATAATGTGCCTCGTTAAAACCTTACTAAGAAAAAACTATGTGGGAAAAAATCTTAGTGAAGGAAAAAGAGTATACATATCTTGTAATAAGCATTACTTGTTGCCTCATTAAAAACCTTGCAAGAAAAATCCAGTGGGATAAAATTTTATCTAAGGGAAAAAGAGTACAGCGCGTATTTGCCTTCCCCTGATGAAAGCATCAATTTATTTCTCCGAGATGACGTGTTCCGATCTTGTATATCAACTTCTCAAATGTTGAGGTTGCTCATGCTTCACTGAACAGAACACCAAATTATCAAGCGAATAAATTTGTTGAACATCTATTTCACTGTACAGTGAAGATTGTGTCTGATAAAGAACTTTGATGAAATATATGCTTTATTCTGTCTCCTTCAATA
>ML350433.1:0-17809 GCA_005239505.1 Nicotiana paniculata | reverse complement strand
AAAAAAAGTCTTTTTGGAGAGAGGGGGTGGGGTGGGTATGCATGAGTTGGGTTAGGTGGGTGGGTGTGGGATGGATTTGTGAGGGTGGGGAATGTTGAGAAGGAGTTTTGGAAAATATTTTTCCTTCTCTTGATAAAGAAAACATTTTCCTCCAATTAGATGAAAATGAGTTCATAAGGAAAATATTTTTCAAAACATTTAAACCAACCAAACATGGGAAAATTGAAAAATATTTTCATTCATACGAAACACAATCTAAGTCTATTACCTATTCAAAATTTCAATTTTAGGGTGTGTTTGGTATAACGAAAAATATTTTCCAAGAATTTCTTGGAAAACAAGTAGTAATCTTATTCATTTTCCGGTGTTTGGTACGCAAATTAAGGAAAATGACTTCTCAAGAGTATTCATAAATAATTTTAAAAAAATAAACATGAAACCATAAACTTTCGAACCAACAACCTTCCAAAACACAAAATTCATAAACTTCCGAACCGCCAAAATTTTCGAAACCGCAAAATTTCGAACCCGTAAACTTTATAATTTCTAAAATCGTAAACTTCCAAACACATAAACCTCCGAACTCATAACTTTGGAATTTNGAGGTGTGCTAGAAAAACGAAAAAATAGAAATTTGAAAATTACAAAAAAAAGTAAAGAATTTTTTTTCTACGTGGAGTGGGGGGTGGGGGAGCAGAAAAACAAAAAAAATGAAATTTAAAAAAAAACCTTTTTGGTGAGAGGGAGTGGGGTTAGGTGGGTGAGTGTGAGGTGGGAAAAGTTAGAAGGAGTTTTGAAAAATGTGTTCCTTCTCTTGATAAGGAAAATATTTTTCATAAGGAAAATGTTTTCCAAAACATTTAAGCCAACCAAACATGAGAAAATTGGAAAACATTCCTTCATACTAAACACACCCTAATAGTGTATTGTTTTTGTTATATCAATCCAATTTTTTTGTTTCACTACCTCATATATAATATAAATCAATAAATGCATTAAACTCTTTTTCTGCAGAATTTGTTTTTCTTTTTTCTTCTAGTTTTTTTCCTTTGACAAGGTTAAAAAATAGTTATGGAATTTTTAAAATTTACCCCCTAGATGAGGCAATTCTTGAAATGGGGCCAAATTGGAATTGTAACAAAATGAAGGGAGGACTGTTCCGAACAGACATGTCGAACTAGAAACAGAACAAATAGATCTCAAAAAACCCTAGTAAACCCGAACCTCCATTGCCAAGACAGCAAATTGCTGTAAGATTTCTGATAGCAAAAATGGGGGAATCAGAGGCCAAAGCAGAGACAACACTGAAAGATCAGGGCAATGAATTCTTCAAAGCTGGGAACTATCTCAAAGCTGCAGCTTTGTACACTCAAGCCATCAAGAAAGACCCATCAAACGCCACTCTTTACAGGTTCATTTTCACTATTATTCAGTTGCATTTTTCTGTTAATATTGTAACCTTTCTTGTGGTTTTTTTTTTACAGTTATGTGTTAAAGTTGTCATTTTGCTTGTGGGTTTTGTGTTGGCTACTCCTTTAGTGGCGATTTGTTTCATCAAGAAATAACCTCTGCATTGCAATCCCTGCATTAGTAATCTCTGCATAACTTGTCAAACCAAACGACCCATTATGGATTAAAGTTGTCATCTCGCTTGTGTTTGGCCATTCTTTTGCTCTTTTTCTAGTTGTATTTGTTCTTTATCTACTAATATGGCTTTCTTGATTGACTGTATTTCTGCTATAGAATTGTTAATGGACATCAAAGTTATATTGATATTGGAGCTAATTAACTCCAATAAGTTAAGGGGCTACCTACTGATTATGCAGTTATTTAAAAAATAGATGAAACTTAGTGGTTTTAAACAAAATACTGCCAAAGTAACAAGTGCCTTTGTCCCCAAAACACTATTTTTACATGTAAAGAAGTGAATGGAATTTGTGGTTAGTTATGTTTTTCCTTTCCTTCAATTGAGAACCTGTAAACCACTAGCCTGCAGCAAAAATTATGTGAGTTTCTATATCAGTAAACTTTTCTTTACTTTAAGATGTTGCCATGCATGTAAGTTGTGAGACATCCGTCTTTACTTTCCCCTCCTTTGACTCTACTACAGAAAGCTTTGAGGTCCTACTTCAATGATGCCATCTATGAAATTCCTTAATATTCCATTAAATATATTGATTGTACCCAAAGGTGTGGCCTAAAGCTCAATGAGGCCTTCGAGGGATAAAAAAATACTAGGTCATTGTTTTCCATCGGCCTAAATCTTTTGTGTGTAGAATTTCTGGTACTTGTGCCGGTGGAGGTATTAAATACCCAGTGAAATAGTCAAGGTGAGCTGACCTAGATGGCACAGTTAACTATATATTTAGATTGATTTTATGTCATCTCCGATGGACCATATTCTAAGCTAGGACTTCCAATTGGGGCAATAGCACAAGTGTGTATGCTACATTTTTGGTTAGTAAATGATATTAAAGTCGCACAGTATGTTTCAAAAGTCCATTAACTGCAATTTTAGGATCTTCCTTTGGTTGATAATTGCTTATGTAGCTTTTTACCACCTTAGACATAATTGGAATTGGGAGGGGTTGAAGCTAATTTCTGATAAACGTGGAGGAAATCCTTATGTAACTACTAACTGGATTCTTGAACAATAAAACAAGAGAGAAAATCATTTGAGAAGGAAGTCTAATAGAATATCAATCAATCAACTACACCTCAATCTTACTGACCCGCTGTCGACTTTATAGATTGTTATTAAATTTTCACCTTTATTTAGGTCAATTTACTCGAGGGATGAGAAGGAGATATGGATACGCATCCGGGAGTAACTATTAACGGGAAAACTCGTATAATATCACCAACAAGAGAGAAAGAGAAAGAGAGAGAGAAATCATTTGGAAAAGAACTCTGATAGATTTCTTTCAATCAAGTACACCTCAATCTTACTAGCTTGGGTCGGTTTTGGGAATCTTCTGTAACTTTTTTCCTTTATTCAGGCCCTTTGATTGCAATATTAAATAATTTGTGTTAAGACAATTTAGGGGTTCTTTAAAAGTAGAGTTTCTGTAACTAAAAAAGTAGAGGCTCTCTAAATGTAATATTTGTTTTATAAGGTAATGTATATTGACGGGGAAATCTATAGAGTTGGTAAAGATTCTCTAGAAGAGGAAGATCATGTGTCCAGGATACTAGGTGGGTAGGAACTAAGCACGACACGTAGATAGGTTTAAATTGTGGTACTCAGGAGGTGCGAAGGGCAAGAATGGAGTAGATATTTTGGTCAATAGAGAACTTAGGGAACTAGTGATAGAGGTTATGAGGGTAAACGATAGGCCGTTCGCTATTAAGCTGGTTGTTGGAGGTCTTACTTTAAACTTTATTGGTAGCGGGCTTGGACGAAGAGGTTAAGAGGCACATCTGGGAGGATTTGGATGGGATGATGCGTGTTATTTTGCACACTGAGAAGCTATTCCTGGAAGGAGATGTCAATGGCCACATCGGATGACTTCCAAGGGTTATGACAATGTGCATGACAACTTCGGTTTTGGTGATAGAAACGATGGGTACTTCGCTATTGGATTTTGCGAAAGCTTTTGATTTTGATGATAGCTAACTCGAGTTTTTAGAAGAAATAAGAGCACTTGGTCACTTTCTAGAGTATGGTAGCCAAGACCAAAATTGGTTACCTATTCTTCAGGAAGAGTGATACAGGTTTATGTACGGATTGCAAGATTATTGTCACGACCCAAATCGATGAGTCACGACGGGAACCCGGTACCTTACTCAACCGAGTACCGACATAACATATCTTTTCGTATCATGCTATCATAGGTAAATGAGACTGAAAGGCTGTCGTAGGATAACTAGAATAAAACATGTAATACCAACTTATACATAACACATGGGCCTATAAGACCAAAATGATCACTCGTATACTAAACATAGGCCAACAAGGCCATACAAGCTTTCACGTACATGACATCTGTCTACAAGCCTCTAAGAATACATAATATCATAAAGGCCGGGACAGGGTCCCACCATTCCAATCAATATATGTTCTAATCATACTGACCAAAGAAGCAACTCCGGAGCAAATGGAGCGCATCAACACCTTCTGCTGAGTTGATAGCCTAATTGGAGGGCTCTCATCCTGTCTATCGGGACCTCTAATATTGCCGCAAAAGGAACTCTAATAGAGTATAAAAACTAAGTCCTAATTCTTTATATAAAGAAGCTAAGTCCTAATTAGGGTGGAAGTTTATATAGAGAATGCTAGATTAGTCACCAGTAATTCTTAATCTTCTGCTAGGTTATTGTGTTTCAGATTGTTTTACGTCTTCCCTCTACGTATTCTTGCCTTACTAAGTAAGAATTTTGTATGAGCATAATATTTACCCCCTCAGACATTTATACCTCTACTGATATTTAATTAATAAAGTGCTACCAAGTGGAAGGTTTGTAATTGCTATTAAGGGATCGTTTGATTCACATGCTAGTTGTCCGAGGATTGTAATGCTCAGATTGTTTATGAGGTGATTGATAATGAAGGGATTTGTTATACGGTGATTAATAATGAAGGGATTAATTGTTTTAAGATGAAGAATACTGAACGGATTGTCATACAAGAATTGCTTACATTAAGGGCATTTTTTCTCTAAGTGTTTAATCCCTGTATTGTTAATACATGTATGCTTATTTCACATTTTATCCCGCATAAGATATGACATAGATTCCAGTATAACTTAATGCAAGTATTATAATTAATATCTTCAACCAAACACTACATAAAACTATGTAGACATTAGTTTTTCTTATACGAATAACCAAACACTGCATACATTATGCAAGGATTATTTGATCTAATCCCCTATAATCAAACATGGTATAATTTTATGTTGTAATTATTTTTCCAATGACTCCAACCAAACGAGCCCTAAGTGAAAATCATAATTCTATCTAAAACTTTTTCATTGGATGACTTAATTTTAATGCGTCTTTGTGATCGTTTGTCGTGGTCAGAATTTGCTTTCTAATTCTATCATTATATCGACTTAGTGAAATTGACTCTTGTTCCTGATATGTTTTTCACTTAATTCAACTATGTATAGCAATCGTGCTGCAGCATTTTTGCATCTGGTTAAACTTAGCAAAGCACTTGCTGATGCCGAAATGACGATCAGTCTGAAACCAGAGTGGGAAAAGGTATACTTCCAGAATTTGGAATTTTTCACGAATGCCCTTTAATAAGAAAAAAAGATCATACACCACGAGCAGGAAACAATGTGAACGTGTTATCCAGCAAAGTTTATCTCGTAATAAAATGACTTGATTGCACTTGTAGGGTTATTTCAGGAAAGGATGTATACTAGAGGCTATGGAACGCTATGATGATGTATGTATAAAAATTTTCCTCGTAATTGGAAAACTTTCATGTTCCAGTGTTGATGTTTATCAACATGATGTAGGCCTTAGCTGCTTTCCAGATGGCATCAAAATACAATCCACAAAGTTTGGAAGTATCCAAGAAGATAAAGACACTTGCGCAGTTGGCAAAAGATAAGAAGCGAGCTGAAGAACTTGAGAACATGAGATCCAATGTTGACATGGCAAAACATTTTGATACATTGAAACCTGAACTGGTTAGTGGTCTTCTGCATCTATTTCTAGAGACATATATCTGTTTCAGAATGTTTATTCGAGCTCTGATGTATTTTCCAGTCTCTATGATTGCTGATGCACTTTTTAACTATGGTTTTGGTCGTATGGTATTTTTTGTTCATGCAAGCGTTGACATAAAATCTGTTCTCCTCATGCAGGTAAGGAACTTGTTGCATCAGCAGCTGTGTGATATAGCCCTAAATCGAATTTCTGGAAAATGTTTTTCTCACGAAGTTCCGCATGAGATGTACTAAGTTTGATGCTACTTTTTGCAGTCTGAGAAATATGGAGCTGAAGACGGCAGTGAAGAGATTTTCTCTTTCCTTGTTGAAACAGTAGAGAATGCTGTTAAGTCATGGCATGGAACTTCAAATGTGGATCCTAGAGTTTATTTCCTTCTGAACAAGGAGAAGACCGACACGGAGAAGTATGCCCCAGCTGTTAATATAGACAAGGTACTTCATATTCTTACTGATTGAAAAGTTCTCCTCATGGATATTTTTCCAACAATTTCGGCATAGTCACCGCCCCGCCATGAACCTTCCTTCCTCTGATATTTCTGAATTCAATTTGTCAGTTGTAGGTTACATTGTCAGTTGCAGTTGGAATAGAGCTTATACTATCTAATTGTGTACTTTTTATCTCACCTGCTAGGCTTTTGAGTCGCCCCATATGCACAGCAGTTGTTTTCCATTTCTTCGACAGTATGCTGAAGATTCTTTCTCTCAAGCTTCATGTTTAGTGACACCGAAAAGTATCATATCTTACCCACAGGTAAATTCAATCACTGAATCCTCTCTCGAAAGAGGCAATTGCTTGTAATAACACAGATAACCCTCTTAAACATGGCTTTTCTTATGGATTCACACACTGAAAGGCATAAATTGGTTATAAGCTTTATTCGAATGTAACCAATAATTGATCTTAACTATGTATTACAAGAAGCATCCTAGTTCCGCGTATAAGTTCTGTTAGAAGCCTTGTCAGGTCAAAATAAAAATCTGTTAGTGACTGTAATTGTGTCAACTGCTTTGCGTTTGCTCTATGCTTTCCTGAATCTCAAAGATTATTGATGAATAATTGGATGTTGGTTCTATGCTTCCATTCTACTACTAAAAACCTAGAGCAGAAAGCTTGAATTTCAAACACAAATGTACTGAACTTCGTAGCTTCACCTTTAATTTGTTCTTTGTTCTATTAGCATCTTTAGTCTGGTTCAGACAAACACAGGCCAAAGGAATTTGAAAACAGAATGAAGTTGACTTGTATCTCTTGGAGAGTGAGTTAAAGGTGATCCTGAGAGATGATAATTTAGCCTGATGCAAACAGAGGCAACATTGAAATCATGTAGTATTGTTTTTATCAGCAGTTATTGCAATTTATCTGTTTTTTCATGAATCATGATTTCAATTTGTGATCTTACAGGTTTGGAAAGGCCAAGGATCGAGGAAATGGAAGCATGGACAAAATGATGGATTTTTTGTCCAATTTGAATCACCTTTAGTACGGAAGTTGTGGTTTATCCCTAGCTCCACTGAGAAAGGAAAAATCTTATGCAGGTATGTTTCCTTTTCTCTTAGCCAAAGCACAAGACACGTACAGAAAAAGTGGATGTCACAGTCACAGGCATGCATGCACCTCATTCTATCTTTAATAAAATACATAATAAACACGATTATTCTTTTCGTAGCATATATAAGTAAGCAGCAACTTATCAAGTGCTAAAAAGGGTAATAGCTTACAAGTCATACAGTCCTCTACATCAAGTATGGGCGAACCTATTGAGATGTGATATTTGTTGAGACAACAAAATAGCAATTCAACTGAAGGTGCATATCTGGAATTCCTTTGGCCTGTGAAGCCTGTGAACATTTCAGGAGAACTCTTATCTTTCATGACTTGCGCAGCCATCCATCTGAACTTTTCCTAGCATCCTAGGATTAAGCAAAACTCGGAAAAATACCTAAAAGTCTAGCAACTTCTTTTAGTTAATTTATAAATTGATATCTATTTGAATATTGATATCTTTTTGGATAATCATGCTAGTCCAGCAAATAGAGCTTCTTATATGTAGTTTTAAGTGTGTGCATATGTTTGTTATTCTACGGAATGTATTTTCAAGTTTGAGGCATATAACCTTGAGTTAGCTCCTAAACTCGATCTTCAATCATCTTCAGGGATCCAGTGCCTTTGGACATTAGCGCACATGAACTTCTTCCTCGTATATTCAAGCAAGTATAGTCGAGTCTATTGCAGTTCCGTTTCTTGGGTCAGCTTTTTGGGGAATCTTACATGGGAGAAAATGGGCTTATTATGGATGACGAGAAGCAAGCACCTGATTTAAGTGTCCTTTCACTGGGGTCTATATTCTCCTTGGACGGGGGCAATACGAGCAAGCTGTCAGAATGCTCCGGAGTTCGTGCTTATCCTTAAATTGGTGAGGGTTTAGTTAGCTGTCAAGATATCAGTTATTTTTGAAGATTTCATAAAGTAGATTAGGATTTCCTAGTGTTGCATTCTTGGTTTATTCTCATTTCACTTTCACATTGTTTGGCTGTTTTGTGCAGCAGTGAGTTTTGGTTAATACTCTTAAAGTAATTTTTCCAACCGTTTTCGAAATGAGACTCTTGTATATTTGCCTTATCTGGCTAGAAGTAAGTAATGTTGGGGTTGTTACCTTATCTTGGTTGAACTTCCTATTTCTTGGATATTTTGGTTCAGCTTTGTATATTTCCTCTTTCCTGTTGTAGGACTGGAAATTTTCTTAGGCTTATTGGTAGCTATTTTTACTTTCTTTTATTGTTTGGAGTTTGGTTTTCTTTTTTTTTTGGGTGTGNGGGGGGGGGGGGGGGGGGGGGGGGGGGGGTGCAAAGGCGTCGCTTTGGAGGTGTTCCAGCAATCAATCTCCCCAATGTGGTTCGGCTTTTCCCTTAACAGAAGATTAGTGTACTGGCTTCCTTTTACACAACCCTACACTATAGAATTGTATAGTCCATTCTGCTTCTAGGGTTAAACAACATTACATGGACAGTTCCAGATAGCATTTCGATGTCCTTGTAGAAATGTATTTCAGAAAACTATGCATTTCTAGACTTGCTAATTTCTTAAACAGTATGTGTCTTTTTCACTGTTACTACTCCTGTTTCAGTTAAATTGCTCTTTTCTTTGATTATAATCTTACATACATTATGAAATTACTTTTAAATATTAAAATTATCATATATTTTCTAGATGAGCACATTTGTTCGAAGAATTTCAGGCATCGACGTCCGAGAATAGATCATCTATTTGGTAAAGAAAAAAGCTGACTAAAGCCCGATTTAAGCTGAGTTAATTGACTAAAAGTGATGCATAGGACTTGAAATGTGCAATTACCAAAGCCATTGATTTTGGAACTTTATGTGAAGAAGAGGAATTCTTCTGTTGGAGAAGAGAATAAAATAGTAGAGGTCAGGTGTGAAACATTATAGTAATTTTCAATACCTTAGCACAGATACATGAATTTGACAAAATTGTAACAGGGTAAAGAGAAAAGGAATAGTAATACATTTTGATTATTTTGATTTAATTGGGATCATTGATCTGATTTATGATTATACGTCATGTTCTGGGATTGTTGAAGATTCAATTCTCTTGGATTGAAACTTGCAAGTGTGAAGAATATAATTGCATGCATTAACAGCCTCCCCAACTGTTAAATAGATCCATTCCTTCCCAATTGTGTCGATGAAATTTGACTTATCCAGCTTCTTCATCACCTCCCCTCCAGGGTTTGCCAATAAAAGCTACAAATTGGACAAGATGTCATTGAACATAACTGAGCTGTTCCCGTAGAGACAACTATAAATGGTAATACGATGTTTCACTAGTAATAATTGTTAGTTTAGGAAATATTTATTATACCTTTAGGCATCGTCTATCTGCATTTCTCTTCACTTCCTCAAGCATACTAATTCCACTTGTATCAATGTTTCCGACAGCTGCATTTAAGAAGATTAATTAAGTGGTAAAACATTAACTATAAAAAAATCAAATTAATGTTTGATTCTCCACATACTTTTTTGTGTTGAATGAACACTTACCACTCATATCCAATATGACATATTGCAGCTCCATCTCAGTTGAAGTCCTTTGCTTCCCTTCTTCTTCTTCTTCATCTATCCATCTTGAGATCCTAATGTATTTCAAGAAACCATAGATAAGAGACTAACTAACTATTGTGCTGAAATCATCACTAAATTGAGATGAATTAGCTACCTTTCCCTCAAATAACTTGCATTTGCAAAATAGATTGGGGCATCAATGTGTATGATGAGAACTCCAGGAACACTGCTTGCTGCTGAATATTGTTCAGTGTTTCTATAGGTCATTGAGTTAGGTATTTTACCTAAGACAAATGTTTTTGGCCTTGCTACAAAGAGAAATATCCTAAGTAAAGACATTGCCACCTGAATGAATCCCACACGAATACACATAGTTACCATAAAAATTAAATTACAACATTGTCAGTGCATATTAAAAAATTGTATGCTACTTACCGCAACTATTAGGCCAACTTCAACGCTACCAAAGACAACTCCAATGAAGGAACAAATGCAAACGAGGAAATCGTATTTGTCAACTTTCCAAAGGTGGATAGCAGCATTGTAGTCAATAATGCCTAGCATGGCTGAAATTATAATGGAGGAAAGCACAACAAGGGGTGTGTAATAGAACAATGGTGTTAGCAACAACAATGTTATCATCACTGCTGTTGCCATTACTATGTTGGATACTGCTGTCTTGCATCCTGCATTGAAATTCACTGCCGTACGTGAAAATGGTCCTGCAAAAGGAAAAACAAATGGTAATGGTAATAGTAGAAGAAATCTTACACAAGCAGACAACTAAATTCAAGAATGTCACCCCCTAGGTGTGAGCCTATTTCTTTTTTTTTCATACGCCAAGTACGTGAAAATTCTGGTAATGTGTGGTGGTGAAACGAGAACTCATGATTACTTATCATATTGAATTATATGACCATCTCATCTACAAACTTAAGCTACTATACTAAATTATGTTTTCAATAGTCCACTCCCATCCCTAGAAACTTAAAGGAAAAAAATAAGATCTTTACACAAATAGCTGGCTAGTTTCACGGCTACTTTTTCTAGCCGATTATACACTGATAATACATATATTATATATTTGGTTGATTGAGGTATTATCACTTTTAGCCCCCACCAGAAACTATTTACATATGGTAGTCGAAAAAGTGTATAAAATTTGTATAATTTTTGTATATAACATACTAAATGTATATATGTATATTCAAAACATATACAAATTTTATACATCTTTTCGGCTATTATTTTTACAGCGGCTATACAGTGTCATTTTCTCTAGATTTTATTATACATATACTACACATTTGCACTAGTTTAAGTAATTGAGTGGACTGCTATTTAGGTTACTTCTTAAAAAAGAAAAAAAAACAAATCCTAGTTGACGAGGGAAATTTGGGCGGGGGTGGGGAGGGGGGAATGTTATGGGCTTGGTAATGGCTTTGGACTGGGCTTTGTGTTCTTTTTTGTACAGTCGTGGATTGGGCCAAGATATGTTAGTTTTGAGTGAAAGAGTACCTGTGGTTAAGTAGCAAGAGGTGCAAGAACCAGCAATATTCATCATCCCAAAGGCAATCATTTCTTTGTTTCCATCAATTTGATAGTTCTCCACTATGGCGAAACTCCTTCCAACTGCTATTCCTTCCTGTAATGTTTAATTTCATCGGTTAAAATAGGTAACTAATTAACAATATACGCCAACTCCTTCCAGCTGTTATTCCTTCATGTGTGATATATATACAACAACAACGGACAACTTCTCAGTCCCAAACAAGTTGGTGTATGCAACATATAATACATTTATATAAATTCAGAATAAAAAAAAGCAAAAAGAATAATTTAAAGATAATGTAAGAATAAATTTATGTATGTAGTTAGTTAATTCCTTAATTTAAAAAATATATTTTAAATTTATGTATGTAGTTAGTTAATTCCTTAATTTAAAAAATATATTTTAAAAATGCCTTTCTGGAAACTAAAAGCTGCTAGTTGTAGTCTACGAGTCACCAATATATATCACTATGTTAGTTTCTTCATGCATAATTTATGAACATTTATTCCCGTCTATTTTTTTTTTCTTTTCTCACCTTTTTGACCCAATTATCTTCCAAACGATAGCTAGAATGAGGACATGAGAATCTTATATAAATCAGAAAGTCTAAGACCGAATCCAAATTAGTATGACAGACAAATATGTAAAAAATTTAAATAACAACTGCATGTAGACATAATGTACTTACAGCCATGGCGATGACACCAGTGACGATTCCAGTCTTAATGGCAGTTGTAAGATACTGCGAGCTAAATGCCAGTTCAGAATACGATGGTGGATTTATTCCCTTTTTCAAGTGCCCAATCTGGGAAAATTCAATCCAACAAAAGTCCAAACATATTCACAGGTTAGCCGCATGTACGTACTACTGTCTTATTAGACTTACAAGGTAAACCTCGCTAGAAAAAGTTAAATCATACAAAGGGACCAACATGTGGATCGGACGTCACTAGTCACTCACCATTAATTATATATATTCACATGCATAGAAATAAATAATTTAGCACTGAAATATAAACATATTAAATCTAATTTCGATGTAGAGAAATTAATTAATTACCACTTGAACCCCATTTTTTTCAGCATGGGTGAAATAAACAAGAACACTTCCCAATATCACAGATGTTAGTGGCGCCATACAACTTATCCAGAAGAAAGCTGGCTTCTTTTTGCTCTGGTATAGGAATTACACCACACAATAAATAAACAAGTCCATTAGTAAATTAATCCAGTGAACTTGAAATTAAGATAATAGTATGACATGGTGAGGTTTTTAGCAATTGAAATATACGGTGAAAATAAATTCTAGGAATCATTAGAAATATTTTATACGCGAGTTTGAGTTACATGATATTTACGGATATAACACAATAGTAACATATTTTATAAACTATAAATATGTAACAGATCTACCGAAAGTGAGTATAAATTTTAAATTAAATTAATTTACTTACAAAATATCTGGTCAGCAAGAGGAAGAAAAGAAAACAACAACCTAGGACTCCACTTTCCCATCTCCACTGTAGCAAATAATCAATAAGATTAAGCATATTAGAATTAATTAGAAAGAAAAAGAAAAGAGCGTAAAATATTGGAGGCTAACTAGAAGTTATTATTTTGACCAAAAAAAAGATTTAAAAAATAAAATGAGATAGTGAAGGAACCTGGTGTAATTGGCTAAAGATGGAGCACATGACACTGACAATATCAGTTTCATGGGTGAAATGAACAAGTCCAAGAATTCCTTTCAGCTGCTGTAAGCACACTACTGTGGCTGCTCCTCCCATGAACCCTAATATTGTTGCATGCGATAGAAAGTCCACTATAAATCCTAGCCTATATCACCATCAGAATACTTAGTGTCTCAATTTATATTATGTGATGTAGTTTGACTCGACACAAAATTTATATTTACTACTTCTTCTGACCTTAACAAGCCTAAGGACGCTTGGAAAACTCCAGCAAAGAAAGTAGCAGTAAATACCAACTGAAGATAAAGCTTGGGATTATCGTGAGGATTAACGACTCGGCCAAGCATTGCAGATATGAGAAGTGATGGAACTGCCACATTCCCTATTGCCAAATGCTTCGAACTTCCCAACATCGCATATACCATCGGTGGCACAAAGCTTGAATCTGCATTTCCAAAATATATATATTTATCAGATCAAGCACAGTGAAAACTGTAACCAAATCTGGAGTAGTACGTACGTGCAGGCTATATATGGACTCCACGTACGTACCATTTTGTAGCTTACATATATCAATAATCACATTATATAGTAATTTTCTTTTGGTCGGTAATTGGCCATAACCGATCAAGTTGGTCGGTTTTTCTGGTCGATATTTGTCGGATTTCTAGTAGTGTGCATAAAAGTCAAGAGATTTTAAAGACTAGATCGTAGTATCTTCAGTAGTTGGAAAGAGGGTAGCTTTTGTATATGTATGTACTAGTTCCATGTCCAAAGCTAGATGCACGATTTCGAGTATTTTTCAAAGATATGTATTTGATGAATTTTAGAATATACTATAATTAAGTAGTTACTTACAAAGTCCAATAACTGGAGGCAAGTTAGCCAAACCAGCATAGCTTATCCCTTGAGGAACAGCAAGACTAGCAATTGTGATTCCAGCAATAAAATCAGCTTTGAAAAGCTGAAACGTATAACGAGAAGCCCAATCGAGGATGGGGACAAAATACTGCAAACCTAAAGCAAGTTTCTTGGTAAGTGGCTGCTTCTTGAATTTCCTAAAGGGGTCATCAGGAAATAATGTTTCTTTCATACAAGATTTGAGTGTCTTCAAGAATGGCTTTGGTGGTGGGATTTCTACATTTTGATGTGAATATTGATCATCAAACTCAGCATTACCCATACTTTTAAGTATTTAGCTAGATAGAAGAAGTGATGATGAAAATCAGTCTATTTATAATGCATGTGATGATGCAATGAGAAAGTGGTTTTGGTTTCTTATGCATTGGGACTTCGAGGATGTCTATCAATTATATATATATAGAACGGCCAAGAGGAGGTGGAGTACTGCCTGTTTACTTTTGCTGTGGGTCCCGTTCGGGGGATCCTATTGACAATCTCACAACACAACACCAAGGTTGAGAGATTGACGGGACACAGAAATATCACGAGTCAAATTGATAGTCTCATCGTCTATAATTAGAGCTCTCAAATATAAGCTTTGAAAATAAAAAAGCTCTTGACAAATACTTCTTGTTTCAAATTTAGATGAGATAGTTTAACTCATCACGAAATTTAAGAAAATTCTTTTTTTTTTAAAATTTGTGTTCTTAAAAATTTAAAGGGTAAAAGTTTTGTAGGGTCATGACATTTTTGTGGTTATAAAAGATTTTCATTAAGGGTAAAATAAATAGTTTAAAGTTGAATTATTTGCAATTATAAAAATGTATCATTCTTTTTAAAACAGACTAATAATCTAAATTAAAACAGAGGAAGTAATATTTTCTCTTTACAAGTTCGAATTAGTCAAACCAGTCATGGACTTTGAATATTTAGTTAAGTAAAAACAGTCAGTTTGATTGCTTTGATCAAACTATGGTGTATGGTGTGAATTTTAGGTACAATGAAATTCTACGTACCATATATAATTTTGAGTTAAGAAGATCGTCAATACACGCGAGAGACATCGTTGTACCACCTTCAATGGTGCATCATACTTTAACTTTAATTTCAATTCAATCAAGGAATAATTATAGTGACCACGAGGAAGGGAAGGAAGAAATGCGAGAATCTTGGAACAAGATTTCCCATTATTTATGAAATTGAAACCACTAGAATGTGATAAATTTTCGCACCTAGTATCTTATTTTTCTATTTTTCCCCTCTTCTTCCTTCTTGTGGAAGAGGTGTAGGAAGTGGCACAAAGGTAATGGCGGATGTAGAGTTCAAGTACAAAGTCATTTGCATTCATTTTAACAATGTTAGATTTTGAACCCCTAAATTTAAAGCGTAATGAGCTTAAATATAAAAACTTAAAAATTGAGCCATCAAATTAAAATTACGAATCCGCCTCGGCATAAGGGTGATCAAGAAGAGGAGTACCACGTGGCGATCAGTCAACCGCTTAACCACTCACAAAAACTTATGGTATTCCAGCTAAGTGTAAGGTCACCCTGTCTCTTTACGTGAGGCAGCAAGTAGATTTTCGAGCTCAAGGTTTTGTTGCCTACCTCCCATTTAAATATGTACGTGGATAAATCTAATTGGTCAGTAGAGATCCACTGGGTAAACGTGGCATGTGGTGGACTAAGGTGGAAGAGACTCAGGCATAAGTGACATAACCGTGGGAGGAAGATACGTGAAATTAGGAATTATATCAACTTTTTGTCGAATATTCGTTATTCTTTTGTGCAAGTATCTGATCAAACTTAGTTTATTAAGATAATTTGAACTTTTAACCGGCAAAAATGTCATTACCTTTTAATAGTGAATTATCGGTGTTTAATTATTGTTTATACCAACTAGCACCTAACATGCGAACTGATATTTTTGGTCAAATTATTGAGTTATTACATGATTCTTCTTATTTGATTTAATTTGATTTTTCACTACCTAATAAAACTATTCTTTACAAATAACTCAAGCTGCAATGTTTAGAGATGGACAATTATTAATTGTGGACTATCGTAGGATTAAAGAGAGATCTCGAGCATCTTATTTCGAGCTAAAAACGACTTAAAATCTGACCATACATATTGGATATTATACTGGTTAATTATTTCTTCAAAATATCCTATGCTCGGAACAACTTGTCCAGCTAATCCAGATTCACTCTATACGATATTCATGATTACGAGGCTTTTAGTACTCCCTACCCGAACAAACTCTATTTTGAAGACCTGATTCTTCGATAGTAATAAGAGTTACTGTTTTCTCTATTAACAAAATTTAGTATTATAACATGCGCGTGCGGAGCATGTAAACGAATAAAATTTGTATCAAATTGTGATCCGATATTTTTTCAAGTGTCATCTTACTTTTTATGACAATGTACTCAATAAGGAAAACTCTACAATCGAAGCGAAAATTCTGGAGAGAAGATATAGATAGAATTGACTGAATGGTTGAGTGAAGGTAATGTGTACGGTAAAATCAAAAGGCTCGATTATAAGGGCTCGAGGGCGTACCTCAAAAGTAAGTCCTCCCCGAAAGCAAGTACGCATCGAAGTAAGTCGGGGCTCGAGAAATGTGTAGACCGATGGATCGGGGTCAGACTAGATCGACACCACAGTACAAAAATAGCAAAATATTCACGCTCAATCGTCAATCCCAGCGAATCTTGGAGCCGGTAGAGCTATTGGCGGTTAATAATGTCAATTATGTATCTTACTTCCGCAATTAGAATCATCCCTTATTTAGGATTCCTCTACTATATAAAGGGGAACCCTATTCATTTGTACGGATCCATCATCACAATTATCACAACACTCTAGTTCTTGCTCACACTGCTGAATACTAAGCTCTATTATTTACTGTTGATTCTCCGTATTTGATTTTTCGCATTATTATTGCTATTCTTACTATTCTTGGCAAAGTATTCTCGAATCTAGTCTAGATCGAGGTCGACGACTTGTAATTATACGGGTACGATTCATATAAATCGTTTAATTCATTTATTGGCTTTACTATTTACCAATTAACATTGAATTGGATCGCATATCCTTATAACTACATTACAAATTTAATTGTTACTCGTATTTCAAGGTAGACAGTTTGGCGCCAACAGTGGGGCTAAGGATAATAGAGATTTTTCAGTGTTAATTCTGGTATAACACACTATTTTACGCTTGCTTCTTGCCAAGAATTTAGTTTCAGGATAAATCATGTCAAACTCACAAAATACAGCCACGCATAGTGACAACGGCCTGGGACTCCATGGTAAGGCTGTAATCTGGGCCGGGCTGGGGCCCGGGCCAAACAGGCGGGGCTAAACGGATCCGGGTTCTTGCGAGCTTGGGTCAGGCGGGCTCGGGCCAAACGGTCCTAATGGGTGGAACCGGCCCACATGGGCCTGGGCTAAGTGAGCCGAGCCCACGAGCCCAAACGGGCCTAAACGATCCGAGTTATTTTTTTTAATTTTCTTTTATCTAAGGCAATTTCTTGTAAATCTTGTGACATAAATCTTGTAATTCAAATTTAAACACAAAAATAGTAAAGAGATATTCAAACTTGCACTAACATTGCATAATAAATTAATAATACTTCAAGTTAATTTAACAAACTACAACATTAAGCATAATACGTCTAATAATTTTAAAATAACACAAGTTTGAAATAAACTTAAAATCTTAAAGCGTAATTATAAAAAGTTTGTGGTTAAAACAAAGTTTGGGGGCCAAATGACTATTTTTTTAAAAATCCAAACGGTTAGTTTATGAAATTATAGCCGTTGACTATTTTAATTTTTTATGTAATTATATTATATTATCTAAGGCAATTTATTGTAAATTATATTATATAAT
>ML350432.1:0-42552 GCA_005239505.1 Nicotiana paniculata | reverse complement strand
CTCTCTTTAATTTACTATTGAAAATAGTTTAAGGTATAGGAAGAGTCAAACTAAGAATATGTAGAAGCATAGGAGAGTGAGAGAGGATTTGATTTCTCTCTTCACTTAGTATATGACCTAATATGGCCTCATCCCCACCTCTGTACTGAACCCACTCCCTGCACCACTACGAAAATCGACCAGATACACCGGTAGCACCAATGGATATCGAAGCTTCTTCAATGAAGAACTGATTCAAATATGTCCTAGGAGACAACCACTTGACAATGTCAAGCGTCTACCACCCAAGTTACTACCAAGTGGAGGCAACTCTGAAAGCTCCATTGGAAGAGAAAAATGCTGAGGAACCAAAAAATGAGAATCTACAACCCTTGGAGATTCTCAGTGAACATCAAAGTACTTGGGAAGAAAATTCTCCATCACCTACTCAAACCAAAGCTACAACAACTATGATGCCTCAGTGAGCACCTAACGATCATTGATTTTGTCTGGAACTTTTTCATAATGATGTTTCAAAAAAAAGTTAACGTGGAAAAGGCCCTACATGGGGCCCATGATTTATTATGTGCCATTTCCTCTCAGTCCGAAATCAGGAACCCAATTTTGTTCCGGAAAAGTCCAATATATAATCAACCACCGTATGGATCAGGCTGCCCCAATTACCAACCGAGTTCTAGGACAAGGAGATTCTAGAAAGTGTGGGAAGAAAAGTGGCAAAACTATTAAAGATCGATACCTGCACATCTGTCATTCTCATAGGCAGATATGCAAGGATTTGCATCCAAGTCCCCGTAGACATCCCACTTAGAACTTCCTTCGTAATTGAGAGCACATGCAACAAATCAAATACGGGGGGAGGGAATCATGTGTAAGAGGTATGGGAGGATAGGACACACAACGAGGAAGTGAACGGCTACACGAACTCGAACCATCGGAGAATCCGGAATCATCCACCACGGAACCACAACCAAAGGGAGGCAGTGATTGGATAACATTGGAGTTCCCAAGACGGACCAGAATGCAAACAAGAGCATAATATTAACCAACACAAGAAAACACGATTGAGAAGGCAGGTGTAATGGAAAACATCCTTATATCGTTGGAGACATGTGAGTTTATTGTCCTTGTGGACGTGGGGGAAAAGGAGGCTTGGGCTGAAACCCTAACGGGCCAAAGAGCCCAAGCCTAATGAAAAGACAATGGGGCCAAGACTTTAAGCCTAGATGGGCCAAAGGACTTGGGTCGGGAATGAGATGGTCAAACAAACCTTGACCGAGTTTTAAAACCATTTGAGGCTAAGGAATTTAGCCCAGAACATGGGCACGTGCCCAAACCCTACACTAAGAATGGCCACATAAAGCTCACACGCCAAAACCAAACACACTCATATCTGGAAGAGCACGTGTTCCAAGGGAAGTGGAAACTGCTAATAGAGGTAGTTTAATATACCCGACTCTAACCAAAATATGATACCAACCACCTTCTCTAAGGGTCATATCATGGGGTCCACGACTGGGGTCAAATCCACATATGATAGCCTCAAATTTGCTGGATGAGAAAGACAGCTTCTCTCTCTAAGAGAACTACCCACTCAGAGCTCTACTTCTCTTCTCCCCTCCCACCACATTGACCATTCAAATGAATTGACACTACCCATCACCTCTGAAAGATTTGTAATGATGGGGAAACTTTGTGCACAAACTCCAACTAAGGAAAATAAAGCCTTAAAAACTACTAAAGGGATGCCTTCTACAATACAACACTCTTCTACTCCCTTTTACTCTGATGCTAAACAATCAGAACAATATGCAAATCCCCCCCCCCCCCAGACCGAGAACCTATAAGGGGAACCGTTGCCTCTAATAGTGACAATAGCCCCACTACCATCATACCACCTTCCCAATTCTTGAATGGAAATGGCATTGTCGTGAGCAGCCTTTCTGCTGACCCTCTCAATAGGCTCCTTTTCAATCACTGTGGTAATCCATAACCCTCATTACTTAGCCAAGATAGTCATTGCATGCCTCAATCATGCAATGTAGAACTATGGGCACCAACTGTGGTTAGAAACCTTGGCACAACCCCAGGTAGCACTCAACCAACAAACAATGACACCAAACCAACAGAGCGCCCTGATGGATCAGATCAACCCCTTCATTCCCTTCTCCCCTAGTAACACTAGGGGTGGAGATTGTAAGCCTCACATTCACCAAATGGTCACCAACATGGACCACGACCCCGCCATCAAGGGAAACCTAGATGGCAAGATTTGAAAAGGTCCAAGAGCACCTGCAAGTCACCAACACAGAGCTAGAGGCCCTAATTGCAAAGTTGAGAGTACAAAAAAAAAGGCGATGCTCCTACAACAAGAGGAGTTAATAGAGTTCAAAGGATCTGGGGGAGAAATGCTTATCGTACTTTGCATAAGCAACATGAAATTGAGTGGGCAAGCCTAAGGTTAGCCTTAAATCCAAACTAAGAAGACAAAGCTGTAAGACTAAGCCTAGCTCTGATACAGGAAGATAAACATGTCATCTCTGTACAAGTGAACTTGTAGGCCAATCCTGTGAAAGGGAAGGCTAAAGGCCTGAACTTCCTCACCACACAACAAGTTGTTAATGAATTTCATCATTTGGAGTGTTAGGGGTTCCAGTAGTAGTTAGTTTAGGAGGAACTTTGCTAAGATGGTCAAATTTCACAAGCCTACTATGCTAGTCTTCCCGAAAACTAGGATGGCTGAGCACAGACACCTGATTCATGAACTGGTATTCTTTGGGAAAATCCAAAGCCCGGCTATTGGCCTATATAGGGGCATAGTCATCATGTGGGAGGATGATTTAATAAAAATTGATGAAGTCTTCACCACATCCCAGGGAATTAATGTCATGGTCAACGTAATAATCCCTTATTCCAACTCTTCATTTTTCAGTATTGTTTATGATAGCAACACTTATGCACTTAGGAAAAACCTTTGGAAACAACTCAAAGCTATTCCTGATACCTATCAGGGAAGCTGGATAGTAGGGGGGACTTTAATGAAGTCCTGAGAGCTAGAGACAAGTATAGGGAGAATTGAATCTCTGATCCAAGGGCTAATATCTTCTAGCAATAAATAAATCAATGTAAACAGATTGACCTTGGCTTCAAAGGTAGAAAATTTACCCGGACTAACATCACATATAGGTACAAAAGTCAGTTAGTCCTGGAAAGACTAGACATGTGTCTTGCTAATGAGGATTGGATCCAAGAATTCCCTTCTTGTACAAATATCCACCTTTCTAGAACTCACTCTTATCACTGCCCTATGCTGATCAATCTTTGGTTCAGGCCCATCGGTCTCTCTAAACCATTTAGAATTGAGCTCATGTGGTGCAGCCACCCCTCTTTCACCAATGTGGTGCAACAGGCCTATAAGGGTAACTGTAACCTACTTGAGAAAACTACCAAATTCCAAGACCAAGTTACTACTTGGAACACGATAGTTTTTGATAACATCTTCCATAAGAAGAAACATCTTCTATCTAGGCTAGGAGGTATCCAGAAATCCAATGCATATTCCTTCAGACAATTAGCTTCAACATCTAGAGTGTCAACTCAAAGAAGACTATTCAGTCATTCTAAGAAGTGAAGAGGAATTCAAGAAAACTAAATCTAGGATAAACTGGCTAATGGAGGGAGATGCTAACATAAAGTTCTTCCTCACCTCCACTCTCAACAGGAGAAGAAGGAATAGGATTGTGGCCCTCCAAAATGAGAAAGGGAATTGGATAGATGACCATAAAGGAATTGAAGATTCCATATTCCAGTTCTACTCATTCCTATTCACCACTGTCCATTAATCTTCTACCAAGGGTAGAGATACCACCACTTACGACTCTCACACCTTTTTCACATACGAATTAGAAATTCCTAGTGCTTCCTTGAGGAATAGTGAGATAGATTGCTTTACTCTCATTCAAACCTTTCAAATCCCCTGGGCCTGATGGCCTACACCCAATGTTTTACCAAAAGTACTGGAATGTCCTTAAGGGCAAGGTAACCATCTTTTGTAAGAAGGTTTTCCGCACCCTTGAAATTACCCCTAAGGTTAACACTACCTATCTGATCCTAATCCCTAAATGTGAAAATGCAACTGTGCTGAAGAACTTGAGACTTATTAGCCTATGCAATACAATATACAAATTGATCATTAAAATCATTATTAACATAATAAAGCCTATATTTGCCATCTATCATAGGCCTTAGCCAATCCATCTATAATGCCATTATTGTGCAAGAATATACTACTCACTTTAAGAAAATAAAAGGTATAAATGCCAACATGATCCTAAAGATTGATCTGGAGAAGGCCTTTGATATGTTAGAATGGTCCTTCATCGGAGACACACTGCTTTCCTTTGGTTTCCCTAGCAGCACCACCAAGCTGATTATGTCCTGTATTTCCACTAGTCTCTCTTTTGGTAGCCAGGATATTGACCATTAAACCCAGTCTCTCTTTTGGTAAGTACCTGGGCTTTCTCATCTTTCACAAAAACCCAGCAATAGAGACTATCAGTTTATTACTGATAGTATGCAGACTAAGCTTGCAGGCTGGAAAACCTATTTTATGAATATGACTGAGAGAACTACATTAGATAAATCATCTCTTGGGTGCATCCATGGCCATGTCATAAAATACATTAAGCTCCCAGCTCAGATGTGCAACAAAATTGACAGAATTCAGAAAATTTTTATCTAGGGTACCACTGTAGCCAAAAGAAAAATGCACCTAGGTTGGTGGAAAACTATGATAAAGCCTAAGGAGGATGGTGGCTTGGGAGTGCAGACAATTGGAAACAGAAACATTGCCACCAACACTGGCCTGGACCAGAGGATGTACAACAATACCAATGCCCTGTGGGCTAGGGTTTCTTTCCACAAGCATTGTACTAGTAGGAACCCTTCTAGGCACATTGCCTCTAGGACTTGGCAAAATATCAAAAATGATTGGTATATTTGTAGTAACGCTACTAAGTGGGTAGTACATAAAAGGGATAGAATTAACCTTTATGGTGGCTGATGGATCCCTGGTATGGAGACCCTTAGGAGCATGATCAGTGGTCCATTCAACAGGGGCAGAGTTTGAATGTAGGCTCATGCTACAAGTAAGGTCACTGGGACATTGGTAATATCTCCTTTGACCTCCCTGAGGAGGTAGTTACTAATATTAATTCTATCTTTGTTAATCCTAATTCTGGGAATCTGGATAGGATAGTTTGGAACCAAACTGGTAGTGGCTTCTTCTCAACCAAAAAATGCATATACCCTCATAAGAAGTCTGAACCATCACCAGGATCACAACTCTGGGAAAAACCTCAACTAGGTTTTGGGCGAAAAACTGCCAAACAAGATAAAATAATTTTTTTGGTTAGTAACCCATGCTAGGCTCCCCACAACTCAATACCTCCACTCAAGGGGTATGAATCTTTACCCTATGTGCTTCTTTTGTAACAAGGGGAAGAAATCATTGAACACCTGCTCTTCAGATGTGACAATGCTAACCATGATGGTAGAAGTTAGCTAAGCAAAGCCATTCCATTCTCAGCATCCCAAAGATTGTAATTGGCCAAACAAATTGGGTGCATACTTTTAACAAGGTAGAGCACCGACCATTCAATGACATATTCAAATGGAGACACTTAATCCCTTTCTGCCTTTGGCAAATATGGATAGCCAGGAACATCAAAAGTTTCAACCATTGGAAGAATCTTGTCTCCTTTAGAGTGGCCATTAACAAGGCTGTAGAAGTCATGCGTATGGAAATAGGAGGAAAAGTGCCCAAGCACAGTCCTGTTATCTGTATTAAATGGCAACCCCCTGAGAAGCGTTGTTATAAGCTAAACTTTGATGGTGCTTACCATAAAAAAGATAACACAAGGAGGAATATGAGGGGTAATTAGAAATAACAATGGGGATTGGGTAACTGGATACATGGGGAATATCAAGCGCACAACTACCCTCCAGAATGAGCTAACGGCTTTCTTGTAGGGCCTAAAATGGAAAAATCAAACAATCTAGTGCCCTTAGAGACCAATGTAGACTCGACAGAAATAATATAATGCATAAACAATGGTCATCTGATATATGACCCCCTAGTCTATGAATGTAGGTCTCTCCTAGCAGCGCTTGGCCATCCGCTAGTAAATCATACATTTAGAGAGGCAAATAGGGTAGAGGACAAGTTGGCAACAGAGGCAGGGAAGCAGTTGGGGGCAGGAATAAACTTTTTAGTAGTTCCTCCAGTGTTTGTCTATGAAGTACTATGTGCAAACACTTAAGGAACTATTTTTAAAAGAAACGTTAAAAGTTGTAATATTGTAAATGTAGCTTTGGAAGACTCACTATTTGGTATGATGGGCTTAACTCATCAACATCTCAATGTAAGAACAATCTTAACTTAGTATTTTAAATATAATATCCTTTTGACGAAAAAAATTATAGCTACTTACTTGAACTTTCCAGCAGCAATTACTGAACCACAAACAACACCACCGTAGACAATTCTTTCAGCATTTGCAATGGACATTTTAAGCTGAGCAACTTGGCCACGGACACCAATGTTTCAACAGTTACATGTGAACATTTCACATACAAAATTTCATAGCCCCCCTGCAAATATATGGATGGACCAAATATTGTTGTCATATGCTGCAAAAATAAGTAATATTTGGTATAAAGGTCAAAATTTAAATTTTGATTGCGGGTAAGTTTTTCCCAACATTTTCTAGCACATAAGAAGCAAATGACATTGTCGTATTATCCAATACCAAAATAGAGAAGGATCCAAAATTTCAAAAAGAGATGGGTGCATTATTACAATGTAAAGGATCCAAGATTTATATTTTGTTGGTTCAACCTATAGGTTCTTACTATGAATTCATTACCATTTAGAAACTATAGGTTCTTGAAATTTTAATCACTTTGAATACATATACCTATCTCTATATAAAAAAATGTTGGGATCATTGATCCTCTTTGAATATATGCTACATCCTCCACTACTATTAGCTTAAATATGGATATTTAGTTTAATAATATAAAATTTTGCGATGATAAAAGGAGAACAGTAATATTAATGCGTTACATTTGGGGAATTTGAATGAATAAATCAAATAAACAAAGAAAGAAAGAGAAAAACTGGTCAAAATTGACATAAGGAAAGTCTATGATTCAGTGGAGTGGAGTTTCCTACAGTTGGTGCTGCTTGAATTTGGATTTCCTATGAAGATGGTCAACTGGATAATGACTTGTGTTTCAACTGTCAGTTATGCACTGTTGATTAATGGGGGACTGACCACAAGATTTCAAGCAAAAAAAGGGCTAAGGCAGGGGGACCCAATGTCAGCCTATCTGTTTGTATTGGCAATGGAGTATTTGAATAGATCCTTGAAGAACTAGAAAGCTAATATTTACTATAACTATCATCAAAGATGTTCTAAATTGGATCTAGTTCACATATGTTTTGCAAATGACTTACTGTTGTGTTGCAGGGTAGACAAAATATCAATTCAGTTGATGCTCCAGGCATTCAACCATTTTTCTGAAGTATCTGGACTTAAATCCAATATGGAGAAAAGTTCACTCTATGGAGCATGGGTCCCTTTATCTTCAAGGAAACTTACCTCATCAGTGCTTGCCTCTAGTAGAAAAATTACCTAGGTTTCCCTTTATCTTCAAGAACACTTACAATTCATCAGTGCTTGCCTCTAGTAGAAAAAATGATTGCAAGAATTAGATGTTGGTCAATCAAATTGTTATCATACAGTTGAAGGCTTCAACTGATCAAAAGTGTCATATTCGAGATGCAGACATATTGGGCCAAAATTTTCCTGCTGCCAAAGAAGATTATACATATGGTAACTAATATATGCAAAACATTCCTATGGACAAGTATCTAGGAAAGCTCTAGTTGCTTGGGAGAAACTGTGCATGCCTAGAGCAGCTTGAGGTTTGAATACACTAGACTTCTACAGATGGAATAAATCAGCTATTTGTAAGCTCTTGTGGGCTATCAATCAGAAAAAGATATCCCATGGGTGAAATGGATTTACTGCTTTTAAATAAAGCATAGTAATATATTAGACTATCCTATTCATAAGCAAACCTGCATGCTAGTTAGGAAAATATTGGAGGCAATAAGTTGGTTAGAGAATTATGGGGATCCTGTAAAACTATTAAGAAGCTTTGAATTACAAGGAAAGTTCAACATTAAAAAAGCATACAAGTTCTTTACACCATAGTTTCAGAAAGTGGAGTGGAAGCAAGCAGTGCTGGTTCAAAATGTTATTCCCAGGCATCAGTGACCAGCTTATGGCTTAATGTGCTTATAAGCTAAAAATTTATAAACTGGGAGTGACCAGCTTATGGCTTTTGCCTTATTTTTGACTTATAAGCACTTTTAGCTTTACCAAACGCGTAGATAAGCCGAAAAGTGTTTATAAGCTAGTTTTACCAACTTATAAGCTTAGCCAAATACCCTCTTAGTTGAGAGCCTGAAACGGGTACCACGATGGCAAACCACACACGAAAAAGGAGAAATTTGCGGAAATGGGAAACCCCAAAAAAAAAAAAATAATAAGAAGAAAAAAATTACTATCAACTGGTTACTTGCCTCACATTTGAGGATGCCACCGATTGAATGACCAAGATGAACCTTTGAAATGGTCCCGGTGGCTGAAAAAATACACACAGATTCACCTTTTATTTTACTCAACGACCAAACTTTTTCAACAAGATCCTGCAAAAAATAATAATTAATTATTTCAGTGATTATTATTATAACGAATCAAAACATTAAAAAGTTATTGTATTGACCGTAAATTTATCTTACTTCTCCAGGCTCCACTACAACAACAGCAGGAGTGAACTCCTCATTGTTAGTGCTGCTATTCCACCTTCACCCATAAAATACTTCGTTGATTTCCTTATGGTTTTGAAATTACGTACTAATAAAATACTCATCTTTTAACAAAAAGATTTGTTTAAAATTCATCCTCAAATACTTACGCAAAGTAACCAAAATTCTCTAAAATCCTAGTAATCAAAAATCGTATTTTTGATCTCTCACCCGGTGTTCAATAACCCTTCAACTAAACATTATTCACGCGTATGGGTTTTAAAGGAAGTGGAATTTTCTTATTCCCGAGCTCGATATGCTCCCCTATCAGGATTATGTGTGTTCTCATGGCTCAAACCCGAGACTCTAATTAATTATGGAGAGATCATATCTATCGCACCATAATCTTTGATATTTAACAAAATTAAATAGGCAGCCTGCAGGTGCACAAAGCATCCTACATTCACGTAAGATCCGGGGATGGGCCGCAGCTCAAAAAATCCGATATAAAAAACCAACTCCAATGTGCACATTAGTGACTACATTTTCACGACTCGAACCCGTAACCTATATCGGACAGGATTAAAAAAAAATTATCACAAGATACTAGAAGTTGTAAAGAGAGAAAATTCACATTGAGAAGCTAAAACTTGTAGTAGAATAATTTTATTACCACTACCCAAAGGCCTTCCTCTACCTCTCTTTTTGTGACCATTCACTCGTTTATGATTTTCCTCTGACTTCTTTCCCTTTTCATTATTATTATTATCATTGCTTATTAATCTGTCTTCCATTACAGATTCTTCCATTGGTATTTGTGTCAAGGGCGTCACTTCACTTGACTGAGCAGAAAAACCATTGCACTTCATGTCCTCCATTAATAATTGTAGAGTACTTTTAGACCTGTGAAATACAAAAGCAAGAAATTTTTGTTGTTGTTTATGAATAATATATACATATAAAAAGAAAGTGTATATATCTCGAGTGCTTAAAGTGGGAATCTAGACGATATACAATGAATTTGACAGAATCCATTTTGTCTAGCTCGAATTTTGCATGTATGCATATGTGGAAAAAAAAATTGTTTATAAATAATACGTATCTCGAGTGCTTAATTATTATGGGAGTCTAGACTAAACAAAGTGAATTTGATAGAATCTATCGTTTCCCAGCTCAAACTTTATTGTATGCACATGTGGAAACAAGTTGTTACGAATAGTACATATACAAAATAAAGTATCTCGGGTATGCTTATTGTGATAATCTAGGCTAGACACAATAAATTTGACAGAATCCATCTTATATAGATTGAACTTTAAATATATGTGTGTGTGAGAGCAAAAAATTATTGTTTATGAATAATACATATACAAAAGAAGTATCTCGCATATGCGTACTGTGGTAATCTAGACTAGACACATGACACAATGAATTTGACAAAATCCATCTTATCTAGCTCGAACTTTAAATGTACATGTGTGTGAGAGAAAATTGTTGTTATGAATGATACATATACAAAAGAAGTATCTCGAGTGGGAATCTAGATTATATTAGACACAGTAAATTTAACATAATCCCATTCCTATCTAGCTCGAGTTTTACGTGTGTATTCATATGTGGAAAATAGGTGTTTATGAATAGTACATATAAAAAAGAAAGTATCCCGGGTGCTTACTATGGTAATCTTGACTAGAACACAATAAATATAATAGAATCTCATTCTTGTCTACCTCAAACTTTACGTATGTGGAGAAACATTGGTGTTTATAAATAATACATATACAAAAGAAAGTATCTCGAGTGCTTACCATGGTAATCTTGAGTAGACACAACAAAGTTGACATAATCTCATTCCTGTCTAGCTCAAACTTTACGTATGTATTCGTACGTGAAAAAAATTGGTGTTTATGAATAGTATATATACAAAAGAAAGTATCTCGAGTGCTTACCATGATAATCTTGACTAGACACAATAAATTTGACAGAATCTCATTCACGTCTAGCTCAAACTTTGCGTATATGAATGTGGAAAAGAAATTTGGTGTTTATGAATAATACCTATACAACAGAAAGTATCTCGAGTGCTTACCATGGTAATCTTGACTAACACACAGTAAATTTGACTAAGACAAAGTTTTATGAATGTCAAAACCTGGTGGTAAAGAGGAGAAAAGCTTTCTTTAAGCACAATTATATATGATTATTATTCATTTATTTCCAGATAACACACAGTAACTTTTATGATTTTTCTAACTTTTTCCCCTTATTGTTCCTATTTTTAAAATTGAAAGGGAAATTAAGAAAAATAAAGAAAAGAAATGGAGGAATGTTTGACTACTTATACAGGATGTAATATAGTATAAAAGAATAAAAAATTTAACAAATAATAGAAAATATAATTAATTTTGATGAATTAATTGTGAGATTCTAAATGGAGATATTAACAAATTTGTGTCATGTCCTATTAAGCATATAAATTAAAATGAAATCTTCATTTTTAACAACTTTGAGAAATACAATTCTTATCAGACTACTTAATAAATATCAAATATAGCCATCTAGATAAAGACCTACTCAGCATATCTAGTGAATGAATGTATATTACTATTGATATCTCATTATTCTAAATTTGAAATATAGAATATATTTCATAACTGATTATTCCAAGTTCGAAATAATTTCACTATTTGGCAATATGGATGGACCAAAGTTACCAAAACACAACAAACCATAATTACACCTCAGTTTCAAACAAGAAGTCGCATATATGAATCCTCGTTTTTTTATTTAAATTCAACTCATATTATCATCATAAAAAATAAAATAAAATTTGTTAAGTTGACTATCTATTTTGCGTCATTGACCCGTAAGGCACTAACGGGTGGGAGAACTTTAGTACTCGTATAAAGTCCAAGCTTTGTTAACTGAAAGGAGAAATTCAATATGGTCAAAATTTACAAGGTTTGTTAACTGAAACAAAATTTGTAAAGTTACATATGACTCTACTCTCTGCAGCTTGCAAGCTACATTGACGAAATATATTACTCACAAATTTGTTTACTCTACAAGAACTGTTTTAGAAGTCCGATCTCAAATCTTGATAATACTCGTGATGCCAGGATTTAGTTTACAACAATGAAGTACAAATGCACATCCCCAGATGCTAGTTACGTTCGCGCTTCTGGAAACTTCTTCAATGAAAACCTGGAATACCAAGAAAAATGAAGCTTCCTCTAAAATTGAATCAGTTGTAACCAACGGAATGATCACTTTTCAACACTTGAGATTGAATGATCACTTTTGAACGCTTGATATTGTCGAGGCCTACAAAATAATCTGGTGTGCCTACAACAAAAGACATGAAGACCACTAGCCAGAATGAAGAGAAAATTTTAGCTGCTTTCCAAACGCGTATACATCTAATATGGTGATCGTGAATCGACAATCTGAGAAGCCAGAGGCCCCAACTCATTGGCCTGATTTAGTTGTTATGTATTGTCTATGCATACAACATCTTAACTTCCTCAATTCCCTTAGTCCGAACTTCTTGGTCCGTTAAAGAAGCAGAAATCATTCGTTGCTTCCTAGCTTGCAGTTTCTCCATTTTTTCCTCAACTGAACCCTGCTATCAGAAAAATATGCATGCAAGTGTCCAATGACTTTTTTAACATGATGTGCAATCAAGGTGCGATAAATTAAAGCAGATAGATGTTCAGGTAAGTGTCAAGGAACAATCACCAGCACTTTCCAGAGAGGGCGATATTGTTACGTGAAAACTGATTAACAAGCCTTACCAAGGAGAAAAGAATTGGGCATACCTTCACAATGAATTGTTTGATCATTACTTGATGAGTTTGTCAAATACGATGAACACGCATGACCGCTTGTTCCTCAACAACTAGATTCCACCACGGATCTTAGAGATAAGCAGGCAAAGATGAACATTGTGTATATTTGACAACAATAGAGTCACAGAAAAGTACATGTCAAATAAAATAGTACATAAACTAATGATGGGTTTAGGTCTCTTAGTATTATGTTTTGATGATCTAACAAACTTTCTACTTAGAACCAGATAAAGGACCTGATGCATGCTTGGTACAATCATTCAGCAATAGACTCAAAATAATCTGGGCAGTGTACTTTGTGGATTCACAAGAAACAGTTTAGGGACTTGATCCCTTTATGCTTCCCTGTTAGAAGTACAAGTCAACTCTATAGCTGTAAAGCAGTTGTAAAAAGTGATTGCCTTCAACTGTGCATGTTATAGTGCAGAAACAGTGCAACAGTCACTTCCCATTGGAACAAGTGTGTACCAACTATGAATAGACATCATCCTTGGGATGTCTTGGAGATATAATAGCATGGTGTAAGGCAAACAAGAAATCACTTGACCATTTACTAATATTCTCTCCAGCATTGAAGATCTGAACATGCATTAAAGTCTCAAGTGTGTCAAGAACAAGAAGACAACCCCATTAAGAACCAGTTCCACTATGAGTCTATGTGTGTCCTTAGTTGAGTTATAATCTTGTATTTTGTTCCTAATCGTAACCCTTATCTTTCTTTCTTAGAAGCCTTGTGTTAGGAAACCCAAATCATAAACCGTCTGAGTTTATGTTGCGACTAGAGTTAGTAATAAGTTAAAGTCTTTGTAACTAGTGAGTGACAAAGTGACTTGTGACAAGTGTATTACAAGTTAGTGTGATTAAAGTTTTTGTAATAGAGTCATTACAAAGTGGCTTGTAATAGTTGAGTTACAAGTTAGTGAAGTTGAAATCCTACCAGCGTAGGTCGTGGTTTTTATCCCCTTGAGTTGGAATTTTTCCACGTAAAAAATCATTTGTATCATTCACATACTATTTCTATTAGTTAACACTAAGGGAACTAATATAGGACCAGGTCTCTATACAGTTGGTGGACTCATATAAACTACCAATTGGTATTAGAGAAGGTTCTTTCTAAAAGGTTAACACCTAGAAAGGATCTCAATGGCTGCTCCACCTAACTTTGAAGAAGGACAATCAACCTACAGACCTCCTAGATTCGATGGTCAGTATTACAGATGGTGGAAGACTTGTATGCATGATTTTATAATGGCTGAAGACTCCGAGCTGTGGGACGTCATTTGTGATGTGCCACATGTTCCCATAAAGAATGTTGGAGAACCTCGTGTGATTATGTCACGATCCCAAATCCATGCCAGTCGTGATGGCGCATATCATGGAACTAGGCTAGCAAGAACTTCACTCAAATCATAATAAACTCCCATTTACCTCTTTACTATATTGATTTCCCATAAAAGTTTCCTTTAAACAATTATAAAACAGTCAAAACTATACTGAATAATAAATACAACCCGCGAGAACCCGCAGTCACTGGTTATCAGCATCTACATAAACATACAACTCAACGAAAATAAATTCTATAATATTATACAAGAGATGGAGCAGGACTGCGGACGCATGCATCCACCTCGCAAACCTCCGAGGACCTCTGGAAAAGATAGATAGCTCACCCTGCCCTAACACCTGAATCTGCACACAAGGTGCATGGAGTAATCTGAGTACGCCAACTCAGTAGTAATGACAATAAATCAAGTCTAAGTAGCAAGGAAACACACAAGAAAATCAATGCCATCAAGTCACAATATGCACAGCCTTACTTTCCAATAGTATAACATAGATATACGAAATCATCATATCATAAAAATTAACTTCGTAAAAAGTCCTTTAAATAATGCACATTTTTAACAACTTTAAAGCACGGGATTTGGTATGAAAATGAATGTAGTAAAATCATAAGTAGCCCCTCTGGCAAATAAATTTTTCACAATCAGCCCCTCGGGCATGCCTCACAATCCCTCAGCACCTCACAATCACTCATCACCTCATAGTCACTCATGCCTCCCAATCACTCGCACTCGGTGCACTCACTGGGGGTGTGTACAGACTCCGGAGGGGCTCCTTCATCCCAAGCTCTAATATCAATCCACCTCGTGGCGTATCATATCCTCACAATCACTCTTGTCCCTCGGCCGCACTCGATGGAACCACTCAAAAAGCCCCTCGGGCGAATTAGTAAAACAGGGTACTCGACCCGAAAACATCATTTTAATGCTCATGTAGTGTAAATCAGGCTGAGTTTCAAATAAACCAGTATGCACAATGATGCTGAGTAGAATCATCAATAATTAGTGAGGAAAACAACAGTAAAAAGCCCTCAAAGGGTCTAAACAGATCAGAACGAGGCCCCAAACATGGCTTATAGCCCAAATATTTCACAAACCTTTAGAACATAATTTAACATAAGGTTTTGACTAAATATTCAACTCATTAGTTGCCGCGGAGAAGACCTAGTCCAATCCAAAAATCAGTACGCACCACATACTCGTCACCCAACATGTGCGCCATTCCAAAATCAGTGAGAAAATATTTAGTCCGGGGTTCCATACCCTCAGGACAAGATTTATAACCATTACTTACCACTACCGGGCCACAACACTAGTCTGCTATGCTTTTTCCCCTCAAATTGGCTCCCGATTACTCCGAATCTAGCCAAAACTAGTTCCACATCATCAATGTACACTCAAGGAACACAACCCAATCGAAAACTATCAAATAATACAAGAATCTCGAATTTCGGCCAAACCCGAGCCCTGGGCCCACAGCTCGGAATCTGATAAAAATTATATCACAAGAACCCT
Source organism: Nicotiana paniculata (assembly GCA_005239505.1). Lineage (NCBI taxonomy): Eukaryota > Viridiplantae > Streptophyta > Magnoliopsida > Solanales > Solanaceae > Nicotiana > Nicotiana paniculata. The sequence continues at coordinate 26,971 of ML350432.1, read as the reverse complement.
TATCCTCCCACGACTCCGTACATACTAAGAACATCAAAATAGGACTATAATTTCCCACTCAAATCCTCAAAAGAAAAATAAATTTTCCATGCACCCTTCTTCCCCAACTTTGGCTCAATTCCAGAAATTTTAGTCACTTAGGAATTGGCATAAAAACGAGTTATGAAGTTGAAGATCTTACCTCCAGATGATTCCTTTGATTTTCCTTCAAATCCTTCTCAAAACGCTCTTAACTCGCATGCAACAATGGAGGGAAATATATGCCAAATTCGCACCTCAGGCCTTTTAAACATTCTGCCCAGCCTAAAATATTTCTTTATCGCGGACGCGTCACTAGTACCGCGTTCGCATAGAACAATTTCAGACAGGCCTATAATTTACACTATGCGGACGCGTCTTCAAGCCCGCGAACGGGAAGCACAAGGACACCAAACCTACCGAACGCACTCGCTCACCCGCGTTCGCGATGACCACTCAACTCAACTCACTGCGTTCGCACCTGTAGGCTCGCGAACGCATAGAAGAAAAATCCTCCGCTCCCGAATTTCCCTATGAGAACGCGTGACCCCCTCCACGAACGCATAAGGTAAAACCTTATGCAGAAATTACTCACCAGAAAAGCTATGCTCCAAAGCAAAAAATCACCCTGTTAACCACCCAAAACTCACCTGAGGCCCTCGGGACCCCAACCAAATATACCAACATATCCCATAACCTCGTTCAAACTTAGTCGAGCCTTCGAAACACCAAAAACAACACGAAACACAAAAATTACATCAAATTCAAGCCTATGAACATTGAAACTTCAAAATTCGCCAATTACGCCGAAACTAACCAAAACACCTCTGATTGACCTAAAATTTTGCGGACATATCAAAAATGACATTACAAACTTGCTCCAACTTTTGGAATTCCATTCCGACCCCGATAGCCTATTTTCCACTACCGACCGGTAATCGCCAAAAGCTAACTCTCGCCAATTCAAGACTAATTCTACACCGGACATCACAAAAATATTATGAACACACTCGTAAGTCCCAAATCACCTAACGAAGCTATCAGAGCCATAAAATCCGCATTCCGAGGTTATTTACCAATAAGTCAACTCTCCGTTGACTTTCTCAACTATTAGGCTACTTGAGAGACTAATTGCCTCAATGTTCACCATGACCACTCTGAACCTAAACCAACCGACCCAACACACATAAATGAAGCTGAACCACATAAAATGAAGCAGAAACAGGGGAAACGGGGCTAAACTCTCGGAACGACCGGCCGGGTCGTTACATCCTCCCCCACTTAAACATATGTTCGTCCTCGAACGTGCCAACAGTTGTTCTCCAACACTATCAAACTGTTACACATCTTACCATGCACATACCTCGGGGTGCCCCCATGTCACCCTATCACATATAGGTCCAATAGCACAATATCGTTGATATTTTGAAATCCAAATCCTGGCCCATAAACCTTAGAACCAAATTCCCACTTCTGAAATGATATATAAGATCAAAATGTCCATAATTATAAACAAGCCTGAACATGATGAATCAAGCCATATACGCACCCCATATGAAATCACATAATACACCGCGTGACTCAAACACTCATAGCAATAACTCTTTAACCACAATAACTGCTCAAAACAACCTAATATCGGTACACAACCTCTTATCAAGAAATGCCTTGCTCTAACACTTCCATATACTGCCGGTGATGAAAGAAGCACGTAGAACTAACAACCATTCGTCCGATCAGTCAGACATGAAACTCTCCCTTCCCAAACAGGAATTATAACAGATTTCTAAGCGGACTCCCGATATATGTCCTTCCAACTATGTCGTAGAAAATTCTGAAAATATTTATTCTAGGTCCAATGACCTCCTCTCATCCATTACAACCACCCTGATAACACGACACTAACCATTTGACACATCGCTAAAATTTGAAGCCAAAACCTATGCAGCTTGTGCACTTAACAGCAACTTCCCAATGCAATCAAATTATATAAAAAATAGAAATGAGAGGACTATCCTGCCATTAACAATTACCATCACCATATCATACTAATTGCCTGGCACACACCATAAAAATAAAAAAACACATGAATCCGATACCAAAGGTCATACCCCTACATAACTCCGCTACGCTGTGCGGTCTCATCCAAACGCTAGTCCACTTAGAATATTTCAAGACACCTTCCCCAAAAATCAGCAACCATTCAAAATTCGACATCAAGTACTCAAAGTGCATTTCCATAACCACGGGGGAAACTGGACGATACCATGGCACCCGACATACTACACACTTCATGCCAACCTAGGAAAAATACGGGAACTCAATGGTCCCTTCTGAGCCACAACCAAATACGTACCCAAGTAGACAAGAACTTCCATTGGATCCCCTTTAGAAACAAATTCACTACACGCCATAAGAAAATATGCACCCTTAACCGCGGTAGAAACCACCAGGAACTATCCGAAATCCCATTTGCAGAACACCAAACCATCCGGACGGAACTCTTCTATCTCAACCAAACTGCGCAGACCACCAAAAATCCAAGAGCATTGCTAAGAAACACCCGAAAAACTCGTCACCTTATGAATACCCAAAGAACTAATCGTATCCCTTACCATGTCGATCCGACCTACTACCAAATCACCCTATTTACCTAGGTTTCTCCTGACTTACCTTCAAATTGATACTTCTTCCTGTCGTAATACCACAAATTTGCAACCCAGACTCACCACACGTGACCCAAGCACAAAACCATACCGTCTAAGGCTCATAAGCGACTGAATACTCCCTCAATTACCCCCAAATGCACCACATTAGAAAAACTTACCACCGGCTTTGACATCCTCTAACGTAAATCTCAATCACACTGACCAAATAGACAGAATCGACCTAACCTATTTGCATACTAACATACTAGGAAAGTGATCCACTTACTTGAAACCACGTGCAATTTATACACCGCACACACTACACCTTTTTACAATTTCCACTAAATCATTCAATAGAACCCAAATTTCCAAACACAGTGCACTACAATCTATATCGAAGAAATTTCCCTTACTCGTGACATTCCCAGACCCCATAGCTGCATGTCATAAGTGATTCACCACTATGCCTCGCACTGAAACCAATACCACACATAATCATGTAATCAACTTATCAATAACGAACTCCCCCACTTGGCTCAAAGACAAGGATTAAGACAAACAAAACTATGCCCACACATTAACACTGCCACCATATTGTGGTGGGATTCAACTAAATCCTCCATAAGCTTAAATGACCCAAACCATCTAACACTCAAGTCAATTGCCAATATCGCATCCACCATTGCAATAGTCACGCCAACTTCCACAAACGATCTAAACTCCAATTACAACATATCTTTTACTGGTACGAGAGAGCCTATTACAGAACTACATACGGACCACACACCTTAGAACAACTTGCATGAGATACCCCTGCCCTCTTAGCCTCAACTCCTATCTCTCCATTCACTTTTGAAGACAAAAACTAACACGCAATCACTACCCCTTCCTGCATCTGAACACAACAACGCCTACCCTCGAGGCATCACAATACGCGGTAAAATCCTGAAGCCGATGGCAGAACTAACACTGGAGCGGTGGTCACAGAAATCTCGAGCTTCTGGAAGCTCCAACCACATATGACTGACCACATGGATACCCTCACTGCACACCACGTGTCCTAAGAATGCTACTAACCGAGCAAAAATTCACTCTCGGAGAATTGGCATAGAGCCTTTTCTTCCTGAATCCTTATAATGCCATCCTCACATACTGAGTATGCTACTCCTGGCTACGCGAATATGCCAGGGCACCATCAATGAATACAATAACAAGGAGTTCTACTACGGCTGGAATACACCGTCAATCAAATACATGAACCTTACTGGGGAAAATGATCAACTCAAAGACATCACCAGGAACTCATAACCCAACAGAGAAATCCGCTTCACTCTACAACTACACAACATGAGAGGTCTTCCAACATACTCACAACTCAAGGCCATATATCAAATCGAGACACAAATCAAACACTCAATAAATCTTACCACATTTCCAGCCAACCCTTTCGACACATTTCACAGTTTGGACACATCTAACCATCAATTCACACCCACCACATCGGCATCTAGTCACCAATTCTCATCAACAGGAACACGAACAGACATACAAGTCCCCAATTATATGTGCTCACACAACGAAAATCTCGGTAATCAAGCCACAGAATAAATCCGGCCTCTAGTCCTCCATACTGGCCCATTACCAACATGCCAAAATCACATCTCATACAGGGAAGCCACAAGCCGTCGATGCACAACTGATACCAAGCGCCCTCGTGCGCGCTCAAATACATGGAAGGAATTCAAGAGTTACGCTCTTGGCTGAATACAATGGATTCGCGCGACACGAATTTTTTAAAAATGTGAGATTTTCCTAAGGGCTCTGCAGCCTCTCGAAGATAAGTACAAACGTCTCCGTACCGATCTGCAAGAATCTACTAAACCTGCTCATGACCGGTGAGTCCTGTGTAACCTAGCGCTCTGATACCAAACTGTCACGACCCCAAATCTAGGCCAGTCGTGATGGCGCCTATCATGGAACTAGGCCAGCCAAAACTTCACGCAAATCGTAATAAACTCCCATTTACCTCTTTACTATATTGATTTCCCATAAAAGTTTCCTTTAAAAAATTATAAAAACAGTCAAAACTATATTGAATAATAAATACAATCCTAGAGAACCCGGAGTCACTGGTCATGAACATCTACATAAATATACAACTCAACAAAAATAAATTTTATAATATTAGACAACAGAGTGAGCAGGACTTTGAACGCATGCAGCCACCTCACAAACCTCCGAGGATCTCTGGAATAGATAGATAGCTCACTCTGACCTAACACCTGAATCTGCACACAAGGTGCATGGAGTAATGTGAGTACGCCAACTCAGTAGTAATGAGAATAAATCAAGTCTAAGTAGAAAGGAAACACACAAAAAAATCAATGCCATCAAGTCACAATATACACAGCCTTACTTTCCAATAGTATAACATAGATATACGAAATCATCATGTTTTAAAAATCAACTTCGTAAAAAGTCCTTTAAAGAATGCACATTTTTAACAACTTTAAAGCAAGGGATTTGGTATGAAAATGAATGTAGTAAAATCATAAGTAGCCTTTCAGGAAAAAACATGTTTCATAATCAGCCCCTCGGGCATGCCTCACAATCCCTCAACACCTCACAATCACTCAGCATCTCACAGTCACTCATGCCTCTCAATCACTCGCACTTGGTGCGCTCACTGGGGTGTGTACAGACTTCAGAGGGGCTGCTTCAGCCCAAGCGCTAATATCAAGCCACCTCGTGGCGTATAATATCCTCACAATCACTCTTGGCCCTCGGCCACACTCGGTGGAACCACTCGAAAAGCCCCTCGGGCGAATAAGTAAAACAGGTTACTCCACCCGAAAACATCATTTTAGTGCTCATGTAGTGTAAATCAGGCTTAGTTTCAAATAAAACAGTATGCACAATGATGCTGAGTAAAATCATCAACAATTAGTGAGGAAAACAACAGTAAAAAGCCCTCAAAGGGTCTAAACAAATCGACACGAGTCCCCAAACACGGCTTATAGACCAAATATTTCACAAACCTTCAGAACATAATTTAACATAAGGTTTTGAGTAACTATGCAACTCATTAGTTGCCGCAGAGAGGACCTAGTCCAATCCAAAAAATCAGTACGCGCCACATACTCGTCATCCGACATGTGCGCCATTCCAAAATCAGTGAGAAAATATGTAGTCCAGGGTTCCATACCCTCAGGACAAGATTTAAACTATCACTTACCTCTACCGGGCCACAACACTAGTCTGCTATGCTTTTTCCCCTCAAATTGGCTCCCGATTGCTCCGAATCTAGCCAAAACCAGTTCCACATCATCAATATATGCTCCAGGAACACAACTCAATCGAAAACTATCAAATTATACAAGAATCTCAAAATTTGGCCACACCCGAGCCCCAAGCCCATGTCTCGGAATCCGATAAAAATTACATCACAAGAACTCTTATCCTCCCACGAGTCTGTACATACCAATAACATCAATATTCATCCTTTAAGCCAAATAAGGGTGTTAGCACATCAAAACCCCTCGAACTTCTTCACATGGATCTATGCGGTCCTATGAGAATACCAAGCATAGGTGGAAAGAAGTATATTTTTGTGATTGTAGACGACTATTCAAGATTCACTTAGACTATGTTTCTCAGAACAAAAGAAGAGACCTTTGAGGTATTTTTGGCCTTTTTAAAGAAAATCCAAGTGAAAATGGAATTGAAGGTAGCTTGCATCAGATCTGACCATGGAACAAAATTTGACAATGCCAAATTTGATGAATTCTGCAATGAAAATGGGATCACTCATAACTTCTCAGACCCAAGGACTCCCCATCAAATTGGTGTTGTTGAAAGGAAGAATAGAACTCTAGAAGACATGACACAAACAATGCTTATTGATNTGGGATCACTCATAACTTCTCAGACCCAAGGACTCCCCAACAAAATGGTGTTGTTGAAAGGAAGAATAGAACTCTAGAAGACATGACACGAACAATGCTTATTGACAATGGAATTGCCAAAAATTTCTGGGTAGAGACAATAAACAATGCGTGCTATTTGGTGAACAGGTGCATGATCAGGTCCCTCTTGAACAAAAACCCCTGTGAGCTACTCATTGGAATAAAGCCCAAGATAACTCATCTGAGAACCTTTGGATGCAAATGTTATGTTCTCAACAATGGGAAGGACCAGCTTGGGAAGTTTGATGCAAAATTTGATGAAGGAACTTTTCTAGGATGCTCTTCTCAAATCAAAGCCCACAAAGTCTATAACAAAAGGACACAATGTGTGGAATAAATGTTCATGTTATATTCAATGAGACACATTCTTCAAACAAGGAATGAGATAGTGATGATCAAGACAATGAGCCACTTTTGGTTCCTTGAGAAATATCTGATGTCTCAAATGGCAAAGCTGACATGATGAGTTAGACGAAGGAAGTAAGTTAAGACAATGCAACATCCTCGTCCAATTTTCCAGAGGAACGTGGTACCCCAATTACTACCACTGAAGCTGAAGAAAGGGTTGGAGATACAGTGCACGACACTCCAACGGTATTTGAACGAGGAATACAGGGAAACCCATATGATTTACCTAGTTCCTCTACCAATCATATCCAAGTTCTAAACTGGAAACACAAAAGCTCTCATCCAATTGATAACATAATCACCCCCTTGATTCTGGAATCCAAACACGATCAAAAACAAGAAATTCCCTAGACTTTTCAGACTTTTTATCTCAAATAGAACCCAAAAATATTAAGGAATCCCTGAAGGATGCAGATTGGATTACAGCTATGCAAGATGAGATGCATCCGTTTGAGAGAAACAAGGTATGAGAACTAATACTAGGTGGGTGTTCAGGACTAAGCTAGATGAAAGGGGAAATACTACAAGGAACAAAGCAGGGCTTTTTGTCGAAGGTTATAATCAGGAGGAAGGGTTCGACTATGATGAGACGTTTGCCCCAGCTGCTCGTATGGAAGCCATCAGGATCCTCATCGCCTTTGCATCACATATGGAATTCACCTTGTTCCAAATGGATGTGAAAAGTGATTTTTTGAATGTTTTCTTAAGGAAGAGGTCTATGTTAAGCAGCCTCCAGGCTTTGAATGCCATGTGCATCCTGAACATGTATTCAAATTGGAAAAAGCTCTATATATATTGAAGTAGGATCCTAGAGCCTGGTATGAGAGGTTATCCAAGTTTCTTTTGGAGAATGGGTTCACTCGAGGAAAGATTGACAATACGTTGTTTTTGAAGAAATGGGGAAGGAACCTGCTCATTGTTCATGTTTATGTAGATGATATCATATTTGGTTCTACGACAGACTCACTATGCGAAGAATTTTCCAAACTCATAGGAAGTGAGTTTGAAATTAGTATGATGGGGGAACTGAACTTCTTCCTGGGTCTTCAAGTAAAGCAGTCCACGAATGGGACCTATATCAGTCAGTAGAAATACATCAAAAAAATGCTGAAAGGGTTTGATATAGAAGCATCAAAGGTAATCGACACCCCTATTGTTGTTGCTACCAAGATGTACATGGATTATTCCGGATCATTTGTGAATCAAACAATGTATCGAGGCATCATTGGATCTCTACTCTACCTCAGTGCGAGTAGGCCAGACATTGTAATCAGTGTGGGATTGTATGCAAGGTTTCAATCAAATCCGAAGGAATCTCATCCAAAGGCAGCTAAGAGAAGTCTAAAATATCTTAAGGGCACACATGACCTGGTTCTGTACTACCCTTCAAGTGATAATTTTAACCTTGTTGGTTATGCTGATGCTGATTATGCAGGTTATCTGGTGGACAGGAAAAGAAATCCTGGAATGGCTAACTTCCTTGGATCTTGTCTAATCTCATGGGGTACAAGGAAACAAACCTTCGTTGCCCTCTCAACAGCTGAAGTAGACTATGTCGCAGTTGCATCTTGTTGTGCTCAGCTGCTGTGGATCAAGCAACAATTGGAAGATTTTGGAGTATACATTGCTTTTGTACCACTACTATGTGATAACACCAGTGCTCTCAACATGGCAAAGAACCCGGTTCAGCACAAGACAACCAAACACATTGATGTCATACACCATTTTATCAGAGATAATGCCGAAAAAGGGCTCATTTACATGAGATTTTCCTGCACTGAAGATCAAATTGCAGATATCTTCACTACAGCTCTAAGTAGGGAACACTTTGAGAGAAATTGGATGGCATTGGGGTTAATGAAACCTAACTGAGAACCTGGTTCTCCTCACATGGCTATGAAAGTCATACTCTGGTAAAAGTCAGCTAAAATGTTTTTTGACAAAGCCTAGCTCACATCTATACCATTGCAGGTAGAGACGTTTGATGATTATAGAAGCTAGAGGTACAGCGTTGGAACTGCAAAAGAGAGCTACAAATGTTCTTACAAAAATGGGTCAGGAACCTGGTTCCTGTACCACAGGTTAGTAGTATTGTGTTTTCCTCGTGCTTTTCTCAAAAGACAACAAAATTAATGCAACCGCCACATCATCCTACTTTTCAGAGTCTGTGTGTCACGTCTTCTCTGTGAAATCCTTTCACTTCCTCTGCAAATTTTTTCTTCACAAAACCTACCGTTATTTTGAAATTAGTTAGAACATGTTCCTCTCCCCCATCTTTATTATCCCTTCTTACATAAAGCCCTCTCACTCCTAACTACTCAGAACCATCATCTCCTATTACAACCCTATAAATTCTCCCTCATTCAGAACTCCCTGTATCTCTTCCCACCATGGCCAATGAATAAACCCCTCCCTCTTCTGCCATCAACACCACTTTCACACCACCTAACATCCAGTCTTCCACTAAACAGGATGTCGTCGTACCCACCCCAGTTTCCTCTTCACCTCCTGTCATTTTTACTCCTTCCTCAAATCCTACTTCTCTTTCTCCTTCTGATCAAACTAAAGAACCCTTGGAAGGAGATACGCCTCACGCATCAGAGGTCTCCGAGGAAGACCCCGATCAATACTTGAACTCCTCCATTCTCGACTCTGTGACTCCCATGGAGTCACCAGAACAGAAGGCGGCGAAAAACATCATGGCCATTATCGCCGAGAGTCCTACGACTGAAGGAGCCTCTTTCCTTCCTGAGTCTCAAGAAGAAAATCCATTCTTAGGGGAAGAAGGGGCTATTGTTTTGTTTGAGTCTCCAGTTCATGATTCAGTCAAATAAAAACCTGCTGGAGAACCTGACTCTCCTTCAGCAGAAACGAACCAGGAACCCATCTCCTACACAAAACCCTTGGAGTCTATTCCTCCCATTACTTTTCCTTTTGATGAAGTTGACGAATATGAAATGGTCCTCAGTGCTCGTTATAATATTTTCAAACCAGCAGTTACTCTTGAGTCCTCTTCCAAGAGACCTTCTACCAGATTGCAGAAGAAAGAGGCTCTCGAATCTTCCTTGCAGAAGGGCAAGAAAAGTCGTAAGAAGAAGAATAGGTTGATGAAGAAAGGGATAGTTGTGGCTGAGAAGGACATTCCTGTAGTTGAGATTGATGAATATGCTGAAGAGGAATCTAGTTCCTTAGTGAAACGATCTACAAAGATACAGAAGTCTGTGGTTGGAGCTTCCAAGGAAGCTGTGGAAAATGAAGGTGCCACGTCTATGAAGAGTAGTGGCAAATCCAAAAAGGTTATGGTCGAGAAGGTTGTCTGAGAATGATACTGTGGAAGTCGAGCGTGCGAGAGGGAAGTCAGTTGAAAAGTTGAGAAAATGCAAGAGGGAAACTATTGGGGGACCCGGTTCACTGAATACCATACCAAGTGACACTAGACTTGGACAAGAGAGATTGAAAACTCAAAAAGTACTGTGGGGTCGTATGTTTGACCCGGAAATATCTGAGATGGATGGAATGAGGCAGGTTCTAGAGATAGTGGAGTTCCAGCAATGGGATCATTTGTTTAGAGAGGCTGTGCGCAAGGTATATGAAGAGGAGGTTCAGAGTTTCTATGCAACTCTCGTCACTGTGAAAGGGGATCATATATGCGTGCTGGTAGGTGGGGTTGATATCATGCTTGATGCTGCTGCATTGGGAAAAACTCTTCAGGTTCCTTGTGAGGGGATGTCCTCGGTTAAGAGTGCTTGTTAATCTAACTTTAGGAGAGCCCTTCTAATAGAGCAGGCTATCCAGCATAGAGAACGGGTGCATAAGAAGGAACTTCTTCCAGTATACCAGCTTCTCTTTGAGCTGGTCAATAAGGTTCTCCTACCCCGTGTTGAAAGGAGGTCTATTGCTTCGAGGTCTGACCTGGTTTTGATGGAGGCTCTTGATTCATAAACACCAATTAATCTGCCAGCAATTATGATTGAACACATGCAGAAGGTGGTGAACTTCCGAGAAGGCAATCATGGGCTCCCATATGGATTTCTCCTTACTCGCGTGTTTCAATTCTACAATGTGCCTCTGGCCAACCCAAAGGTAGGAATCCGCAAGCAAACATTATCCAAAATAACTCTATAAGAGTGTGAGTGTATAGAAAAGGCTGGGGGGAGCACTTCGACCATTTCTCAGTTGATTAATGCTCAAAATGCTGCAACTGACGTGATCAGAAAGCTGAAGGCTCAAAATGCCATACTGGAAATTCAGCTAAGTCAAGTTGTTGGGGCACCTGGTTCTACTAGTTCTTCTCATGAAGAGTTTGCCCGTTTAACTAATGAAAATGTTGAGCTTAGGGAGCAGGTGGAGACCCTGCGGGAGAAACTGCTCGAGGAACAGATGTCTACAAATGCCCACATGGACCTGGTTCACAAAACCCTTGTTGCCTCCTCTTCCAAGACTTCCTCTTCTAGTGCCCCCTAGGATCCTCTCAGTGTCCAGATGTCTTATATTGCGATGTTTTGTGGTTTCTTGTTTTTTTTTTATGGCATGTTGGATTCCACCGTTACTGCTCCTGATGAAACAGTCCAATTCACTCTTTGCTTTCATAGCAATGACTTCTATGTTTTTATAACAATTATTATTAATGAATCAACTTCTCTTTTGCTCAGTACAATGGTTGTTTTCCTTTAACTTCTCTTTTCTATCATGTTGTGTGCACACATAGGGTCTCTTAGTCCTATGTTTTGATGATCTAACAAATGTTTTTCTTAGAACCAGATAAAGGACCTGATGCATGTTTGGTACAATCATTCAGCAATAGACTCAAAGTAATATGCGCAGTGTACTTTATGGATTCACAAGAGACAGTTTAGGACCTGGTCCCTTGATGTTTCCCTGGAAGAAGTACAAGTCAACTCTACAGCCGTAAAGCAGTTGCAGAAAGTGACTGCATGCAACTGTGCACGTTATAGTGCAGAAACAGTGCAACAGTCACTTCCCATTGGAACTAGTGTGTACCAACTATGAATAGACATTACCCTTAGGATGTCTTGTAGATATAATATCATGGTGTAAGGCAAACAAGATATTCACTTGAGAATTTACTAATATTCTCTAAAGCAATAAAGATATGAACATGCATTAATGTCTCAAGTGTGTCAATAACAAGAAGACAACTCCACTACGGACCAGTTCCATTACGAGTCTATGTGTGTCCTTAGTTGAGTTGTAATATTGTATTTTGTTCCTAATTGTAACTCCGTCTTTCTTTCTTAGAAGCCTTGTGTTAGGAAATCCAAATCATAAACCGTCTGAGTTTATGTTGTGACTAGTGTTAGTCATAGGTTAAAGTCTTTGTAATTAGTGAGTGAAAAAGTGGCTTGTGGTAAGTGTATTAGAATTTAATGTGATTGAAGTATTTGTAATAGATTCATTACAAAGTGGCTTGTAATAGTTCAGTTACAATTTAGTGAAGTTGAAATCCTACCAGCATAGGTCGTGCTTCTTATCTCCTTGAGTTGGGATTTTTCCACATAAAAAATCATGTGTCTCATTTGCATATTGTTTCTAGTAGTTAACACTGCGGGAACTGATATAGGACCAGGTCTTTATACAGTTGGTGGAGTCATATAAACTATCACCTAGGGCGATCAAAGTGTTTTCCAAAAACAAAAAACACATCACCAAGTCAAAGTCACAAGAAGAGCAAATATGTGAACCGACTACTGATCGTAGACTGCTTGTCAGCAGATGGAAAAGTAACAGCAACCTCAAGCTATCCAAGCATGTTAAAATTCAAAAGTCAACCAATCCGGATTGTTGAAACTACAATAAAAAGCATCCCTCTTGTCACTGGCTTTCACTCAAAAGTCCAGAATTTGAAACTTGTCATCAACGATTTCATCGAAGGTTTTGAGCCAACAACATGTTTTAAGGTTGTTCTTTAAAAAAGAGCCGAGTACCAACCAGAAGGCGCAGGTATACCAGAAATTTATGCAGCAACATTACATGTGGAATCAGAGCTTCCTCGAATAAAGAGAATCATATGGCTTTGGAGAAGAACTGTTTTTGTATGGATTGGGATTGGGAGAAGGCTAATGGCAGTTCTTGGAACTAAAAGGAATTCCCAAAAGAACAAAATTTCGTGGTAATGGATTTAGAGTATGATCTGATGAGAGATTGATCTTATTAGGAGATATAATTAATACGTTTTTCACGAATTAATGCAAGTTCTTCTATTGAATTAGCAGCTTCATATTTTTTTAGGCATATTGATACCTCTCCTTGTATTTCTTATTGTCAATAATGAATGACAATGAGAAATAAAATGTATCACGACTTTAGTAGTTTTAAAAAAATATTGAACCACAAAAATCTCATCAACCAATATAACAAGTTTAACCAGTTAAAAAAAGTGATAACTAACAACATGCAGGGAATAAATTAAAATCTGCATTTGATAAGTCACCATAAGCCTATAAAAAAGAGCTTGAAGCCAAGTTACGACCATGTACACCACTGCTACTTATGAACAAATAAATCTAAGATATTCCCATCAAGATAGATTTTTTTATCACAATGTATCGTATTGTATTGTATTATACTGTAATATTTAATGAATACAATGTTTGGATAGATTGTGTTGTTTGCTGTCGATTTATGATATCACACACCACCAATATGAAGAATAAACTTGTAATATTATATATAAAAAAATATATGATACGGTATATAAAAAGGCAAGGTATGATAAAATAAAATTATTTAATAATAATGAAGGGCGAATTGAGAGAAAAAGACAAGGTAACGACGCGACCACATCAAATCGATCGTTACATAAAGTGGCACATTTCGTCGTTACGTAACAACGGATTTAAAGATACGGTACAATAAAATTTATATAAAAATCAAAACAAATATCCTATTTAAAGTAACAATACGATACAATGCAATAGGGAACTTAAGTAACTCTATCTTTGTTTTTTTTTCTTTTGGCAGGCATTCTATTTGCTGTCAAATCCAAGTGGAACTATGAAGCTATCTGAATTTGTAGCCATATTTGGAGGCCTAATGTTGATCTTAGCTCAAATGCCATCTTTTCACTCTCTTAGGTATATCAACTTGGTTTCTCTTTTACTTTGACTTGCTTATAGTGCTTGTGCCACAGTTGATTCCATTTACATAGGTACTTAATTTATATTACGAAGGCTTATACATTTATTTTTACGAACACATATTTTTTCAATAATTTTGTAACAACTCCTAATATATTTCCTAGGAATATCATCTAAGGGACTAGAGACAGACTATTCGATCAATGGCGATAAAGAGACTCGCATTTTTGGCATTTTTAATGCTATTGCTATTATTGCCACCACATTTGGAAAAGACATAAGTCCTGAAATTCAGGTTAGTTGATACAAGAATAAATATTATAAGATAATCAAGAAAATCATATATTTAAAAATTATACGAAAAGTACTATATGTTGTAATATGATTACAGGCAACAATAGCAGCGCCGATGAAAGGGAAGATGTTCGAAGGGCTATGTATTTGTTACGCCATGTTATCAACAACTTTTTCCAGTGTAGCCGTTTCTGGATATTGGGCATATGGAAACAAAGCTGAGGGCCTCATTCTCAGCAACTTCACACATAATGGCCAGCATCTTGTCCCAAAGTCATTTATCTTCATCACTATTATTTTCACCATTATCGCTTTGGTAGTGAGTGAAAACTTACTTTCTGTCTGGTTAGTAGGAATTTCTTGCCTGCTAAGGGATTAGTCCAAGTTAGACCGAGAAGTAAGAGTTTGTAATTGAAGTCAATTATCCGTTGTTATTGTGGTATGTATATTCTCAATGCATTATGAAAAAAAAAACCTTTCCCCTCTCCATTCCCTTAAAAGAAAAGAATTTAACTTTTATATTGACAGTATAATGTTTTTACACTATTAGGTCATTTAAAATATAATTATAGGTAATTGGCTCATAGTAAGTAGTTTTCAGTTTGGAAAATTAACTTGAATAGTAAATAGTTGGCAAATGTATATATTAGTGTATAAGTATATGTATATTGGCTAAAGACAGTAAATATCTTTGGCCGAAGGATTGAAGTGTTAAAAGCCCTTAGTTTCCTAAAAATGAAGGTAGATTATAATTTCTTTAATATGATAAATTATAATGATAGTATGAGAAAATTATATACTGTAAGTATATATAAAGTTGAGGATTTAGCTTATATATGTAAAGAATTTTGCACTATATATTCTGACATATTATAAAACATGCATAACCGACCTTATTTTTAAGACTATTAATTCCATT
Organism: Nicotiana paniculata; assembly: GCA_005239505.1. Lineage (NCBI taxonomy): Eukaryota > Viridiplantae > Streptophyta > Magnoliopsida > Solanales > Solanaceae > Nicotiana > Nicotiana paniculata. The sequence goes on along the minus strand of ML350432.1, from coordinate 11,622 downwards.
ATTTTTTTAACAATTAATTGTCATTATTTTTAGGTGACTAACAATATAAAAGTTCTTTTATGATCCCTCAGTGTATAAAAGTTAAACTCATAAGTTAATCTGAAATAAAGGATTTAACTTTAATACTTGATGTCATGGTATAGTTTATTTGTTGCAGGTGTACTTGCAGCCAACAAATGAAGTACTAGAGATGACATTTTCTTATCCAAAGAGCAGTGAATTTTCTACCAAAAATGTAATCCCAAGAGCAGTGAATTTTCGACTACAATAGCAGCAATGCTTCCATTCTTTGGAGATATAAATACAGTGATTGGAACATTTGGTTTCTTGCCCCTTGACTTTGTGTTTCCTATTATCTTCTACAAATTGACATTCAAACCATCAAAGAGAATACCTATTTTCTGGTTTAACATGGCAATAGCCCTTGCTTTTTCAGTCTTAAGAGTCATAGCTGATGTTGCTGCTGTCAGACAAATTAGTCTTGTCGCCAAAACATATCGTTTATTTTCAAATGTCTAAGAAAATGAACATAAATAATTAACTATCATAGTTCTAAGTATGATAGTATCATTTTCTTCTATTTAAATTATAACTAGCCGTAGGACATCTTTGTAACGACCCGGCTGGTCGTATTAATAATTAATGCCCGATCCCCTATTTACCCTTTCTCCCATGTATATTTATGTTATTGGAACCTGTCAATGCATTGAGTGATGAAATTCGCGGTGATTTTGGACACATAGTCCATAAATGTGGATCTTAGCTTTAGAAATCTGGCCGTAGCTAGAGCTGTGTGAAGACGGATCCAGAATGGGATTCCGTCGACTCCGTTAGCTCCGTTGGGTGATTTCTTTGTTAGGAGCGTACTCGTAATGTATTTTCGAAGTCGGTTGTGGATTTATGCTTGAATTGGCTTTCAGCGAATTCGGCCGATAGGTGAGATTTTGATATCGAACTCGGAACAGATTTTCGGAAGCCACAACAGGTCTGTACTGTTGTTTATGACCGGTGTGCAAAATTTGAAGTCATTCAGATGAGTTTAGACGTGTTTCGGCGTCGGATGTGAATTCTAGAATTTTCCTAAGTTCCTAGGCTTGAATCTATGCATAATCGATGTTTTTGATGTTATGAGACAGTTTTTAAGGCTCGACTTATTTGGAATAAGGTATTAGGATCGGCTGGTGGTTTTGGTTGAGGTCCTGTGGGCCTCGGGGTTGTTTCGGATGCTTAACGGGAGAATTTGGAACTTATCAAATTGCTGAACCAGACTTTCTTCTGGTGTTTCACACCTGCGAAGGTTTTCCAGCAGGTGCGAACATGCAGGCGCATAAAAGCTGGTCGCAGGTTCGATGGTGAGGGGGTTGACTAGTGGTAACAGGTGCGACCTGGGTTCCCCAGGTGCGAAACTGCAAGCACGACCAAACGACCGCAGGTGCGGCCCCAGGGGACTTAAGTGAATTCTGTACTTGCTATGCTTTTTTCGCAGGTGCGGTACCGCAGGAGATCCCTGGGTGTTTATTCCAAAAATCCGAGGGTTGAATTTCATAAGCCAAAAATCATTTGAGAGCTCGGGAATTAGTGATTTTTCAGTGGGGTTTGAAGAGAAGGATCATAGGTAGCGTTTTCTAATACTAATTCATTGTTAGACCATTAATTCCCGTTGTTTTCTTTAGTGTAATTAACAAAATTGGGGGAAAAACCATGGGAACTTGATGAAACTTCCCCAAACAAAAATTCTTAGAATTTAGGGGGTTTTTGGCATCAGATTTCGATAATTATGGTCGAGTGAGTTCATGAGTGAATGGGTGTCCGGAAAATATAACTTTTACCCGATTCCAAGACGTGGTCCCAAAGGGCGTTTTGGTAAAAATTCCTAATTTCGCATATTAGCTTCGAATTAATTAGTTATTTTGATTTCTTGAAATGATATTTACATTATGCAATCAAATTGAATAGATTTGGGCCATGCAGAGTTGGATACTCGTGGCAAGAGCATGATTATTGGTTTATTAGCACAGTCGAGGTAAGTGGCTTGCCTAACTTTGTGTTGGGGAAATTTCCTTAGGCATCTATAACTAATTTTTGATATAAAAACCCCGTGTACGTGAGGTGACTAGTACATGCACGGGATATTCTCACTAATTCCGTCGTTTTCCTTCTATAACATACTTCATCTTCAATTCCATTATTTTTGTTATTGGTTTAACTGAGTAGCGACTTAAGATTTTATCAAGCCCAACGATTTTACCTGATTTTCCACTCGTTACTATTATTTGGAACTGGGTTGAGTACCTTTCTCTATATTTGCCAACAAACTTTTGAATTACGCTATATCTGATCTACATCTCGCATTACATATTTACATTGGGACTACGGGCTATGACATGAGACTTTCCCTTGCATTGTATTGTATATTTATATTGGGACTGCGGGCTGAGACCTGAGACTTTCCCTTGCATCGCATCGCATATTTACATATGGACTGTGGGCTATGACCTGAGACTTTCCCTTGCATTGCATTGCATACTTACATTGGGACTGCGGGCCGAGACCTGAGACTTTCCCTTGCATTGCATTGCATATTTACATTGCGACTGCGGGCCGAGAGCTGAGACTTTCCCTTGTATTGCATGGCATGAGAATCTACTGATTTATACAGTGTGCGGAACTGAGATTTATTACTTCATTCTTTCCGGCTCACTTTACTTCCCCTTAATTATTACTGTTTTACTTAACTGTTAATTATATCTGTTTATTTTTTCAAACTCTGTAGAGCCGTAACCTGGCCACTTCACTACTTGACTGGGGTTAGGCTTGGTACTTACTGGGTACCGAATGTGGAGTACTCACGCCCTTCTGTGCATGTTTTTCTCATGTGCAGATCAATGTGCCAGCGCACTGTTCCGGAGTCAGTAGAGTAGAAGATCTTTTGGAGACTTTGAGGTATTTCTGCAGCGTCCACAGAGTTTCTGAGTCCCCCTCCTATCTTAGTATAGTCATAGTTCGTATACGAGACTACCCTTTCATTTACGGATTTGTATAGTGAACCATAGAGTTTAGCTTGTCATGTTGGTGACATTCCGGGTTTTGGGAAGTAAAAACTGTATATGTTGAGCAGCTACATTATATCTAGTTGATATCCTTTCTATCTTTATTTTATTGATTCTATTGTTTTTTTGCAATTTTCTAGGCTTACCTAGTCATAGAGACAATGTGCCATCACGATACTTTTCGGAGGGTCAATTGGGTCGTGACATGTTGGTATCAGAGCGTCTAGGTTCATAGGAGTCACAACATCACAAACCGGTTTATTAGAGTCTCGCGGATCGGTGCAGAGACGTCCATATCTATTTTCGGGAGGCTATGTAACTGTTAAGAACAATCAAATTCTTTGGATTTACTTATCGTGCTAGTTACCGTCATCAAATTCTTAAACTCTATTCTATTATTGCTTGCAGATGGTTCGTACCCGTACCGGACGTACTGATGACCAGCCTGAGCCCCCAATCAGAGCAACCAGAGGCAGGGGCCGGGGCCGGGGCAGGGGGCGAGCACGCGGTGCGGCCCGAGCACCGGCCAGAGCAGAGGCAGAGGAGCCTCCAACACCTATAGTTGGAGGGGCACAAGAGGTCCCTACTGTAACTCCAGACCTCCAGGAGACATTGACCCAGATCAGGAGTGCTTTCAGTACTTTGTCTCAGGCGGGACTACTCCCGATAGCGCCATCTACATCCCAGGACGGGGGAGGGACATAGACTCCCGCAGCCTGTACTCCTGAGAAGACGGTTCATATAGGGCAGGTTCCATAGTATATCCCCATGCCTCGTGCAGCTCCAGTTCAGCCTGAGGCCAGAGCAGCTATATCTGAGTCTGAGCAGCTCCGTCTTGAGAGGTACAAGAAGTACCACCCACCTGATTTCAGCGGATTGGCTTCAGATGATGCTCTAGCTTTCTTGAAAAGTGTCATTGTATCCTTCGCACCAGGGTATTGTGGAGACGAGTGAGGTCTCTTTCACTACTTTCCAGCTGAGAGGAGCAACTTATCAGTGGAGGCGTGCATTTGAGCTTAATAGTCCGGCCGAGGCATCCTCACTTACTTGGGCTCAGTTTTCAGAGATGTTTTTGCTCGATTTTGTCCCTCAGACTCTCAGGGATGCTTGGCGTGCAGAGTTTGAGAAGTTACGCTAGGGTACCATGACCGTGTCAGAGTATGCAGTCCGGTTCAGTGACTTGGCACGACATGCACCAGCTTTGGTTTCTACGGTCAGAGAGAGAGTATGTCATTTTATTGAGGGGCTCCATCCCAACATTCGTACTAGCATGGCCAGAGAACTGGAGACAGATACTACTTACCAGCAAGCCGTGAGCATTGCTAGGAGGATTGAGAGTATGTTGGGCCAGGTCAGAGAGGAGAGGGAGGCCAAGAGGTCTCGAGAGACGGGTCATTTTTCAGGAGTTCGTGCACCTGCAACACGCCATGGTAGGGGTTTTATGATCCGCCCTATTCATTCAGCTCTTCCAGCAGCCAGCGGTATTCCAACTAGTCCTATACCTCAGGAGCCTTATTATGCACCACCGGTATCTCAGGTGCTTCTAGCTGGAGGTGCTATCACTGGCCAGTCCAGCAGGCCAGTTCAGAGTCAATAGCAGCCATTGTGTCCTCAGAGGGGTTGTTTTTGGTGTTGTGACCCTCGGCATATGATCTGGGATTACCCCAGAGCGGGGAGGGGCGCACCACCTCAGACTTATCAGGGTGCACCCCCTCAGATTTGTCAGGCTTCACGCCTTCCTCCAAGTCCTCCAGCTATTCCTCCAGCCCCAGCTGCTACCCCACAACCTCAGACAGGTCGAGGTTGAGATCGGGGAGGTCGAGATTGCCCTAGAGGGGGAGGCTAGGCCAAGTACTATGTTCTTCGGGCCCGTTTCGAGGCCATTGCTTCAGATTAAGTCATTACAGGTATTGTTCCCGTTTTTCATAGGGATGCTTCAGTATTATTTGACCTAGGCTCTAGATATTCATATGTCTCTTCCTATTTTGCTCCACATCTGGGGATAGCCCTGGACTCTTTGGGTTCCCCTGTTTATGTTTCTACTCCGGTGGGAGATTCTCTTGTTGTGGACCGCGTATATCGGTCATGTTTTATTATTATCAGTGGTTTTGAGACAAGAGTTGATTTGCTACTACTCAGTATGGTAGATTTCGATGTTATATTGGGTATGGACTGGCTGTCTCCCTATTATGATATTCTTGATTTTCACACCAAGACCGTGACGCTGGCTATGCCAGGATCTCCGAGGTTTGAGTGGAGAGGTTCCTTGGAGTATGCTCCTCGCCGAGTCATTTATTTTCTTAAGGCTCAGCGGATGGTTGGGTAGGGGTGTGATGCATATTTGGCTTATGTGAGAGATGTTATTACGGAGACCCCTAAGAATGAGTAAGTTCCAGTTGTCAGAGACTATTCTTATGTATTGCCACCTGATCTTCCGGGTATGCCACCTGATAGAGACATTGATTTCGGCATTGACTTGTTGTCGGGCACTCAACCCATTTCAATTCCTCTTTATCACATGGCTCCTCCTGAGTTGAAGGAGTTGTAGGAACAGTTACAAGAGTTGCTTGAGAAGGGATTCATCAGGCCTAGTGTATCACCTTGGGGCGCTCTTATATTATTTATGAAGAAAAAGGATGGCTCGATGCGTGTGTGTATTGACGACCGAAAACTAGATAAGGTGACAGTGAAGAACAGACACCCATTGCCTCGCATTGATGATCTATTTGACCAGTTACATGGTGCTAGAGTGTTCTCCAAGATTGATCTACGATCGGGTTATCATCAGTTGATGATTCGGGAACCGGATATCCCGAAGACTGCCTTCAGGACCAGATATGGCCACTAGGAATTCCTTGTTATGTCATTCGGGCTGACCAACGGCCCAACAACCTTCATGCACCTGATGCACATCATATTTTGGCCTTATCCTGATACTTTCGTTATTGTGTTCATTGATGACATTCTAGTATATTTTAGGTCCCAGGAGGACCATGAGCAACACTTGAGGACCGTACTTCAGACATTGACGGAGAAGAAGTTGTATGCCAAGTTTTCTAAATGTGAATTTTTGCTTGACTCTATGGCATTCTCAGGACACGTGGTGTCTTCGGATGGGATCAAAGTAGATCCGAAGAAGGTGGAGGCAGTTAAGAGTTGGCCCAGACCGTCCTCAGCTACTGAGATCCGCATCGGTTTGGCTGGGTATTATCGCCGTTTGGTGGAGGGATTTTCATCCATTTCAGCGCCTATGACTAGATTGACCCAGAAGGGTGCACCTTTTATATGGACTGAGGAGTGTGAGGAGAGCTTTCCGAAGCTCAAGACAGCCCTGACTACAACTGCTGTGTTGGTTTTTCCTACCGGTTCCGGATTTTATACAGTTTATTGTGATGCTTGGAGGATTGGCTTGGGAGAAGTGTTGATGCAGGACGGTAGGGTGATTGCCTACGCGTCCAGGAAGTTAAAGGTCCATGAGAAGAACTATCTTGTTCATGATATCGAGTTGGCAGTGATTGTTCACTCCCTGAAGATATAGCGTCATTATTTATATGGTTTTCCTTGTGAGATATTTACGGATCACCGGTGTTTGCAGCACATATTCAGGCAGAAGGACCTAAATTTTCACCAGCGTTGGTGGTTAGAGTTGCTAAAGGACTATCACATCACTATATTATACCACTTGGGGAAGGCCAATGTGGTGGCCGATGCCTTGAGCCGCCGCGCGGAGAGTTTGGGGAGTTTGGCATACCTTCATGCAGGTGAGAGGCCTCTAGCCTTAGATAAGCAGTCCTTAGCCAGTCAGTTCGTGTGGTTGAATCTTTCTGAGCCTTGCCATGTATTAGCTTGTGTGGTTGCTAGATCTTCCCTCCATTACCGTGTCAGAGAGCTCCAGTATGATGATCCCCACCTTTTGGTTCTTCAGGATAGAGTCCGGCGGGGTGATGCCAGATATGTGACTATAGGAGAGGATGGGGTGATGAGGAAGCATGGCCGTATCTGTGTGCCCAACATAGATGGGCTTCGGGAGTTATTCTTGAGGAGGCCCATAGTTCGCGGTATTCCATCCATCCGGGTACCACGAAGATGTATCAGGATCTGAGACAGAACTATTGGTGGCAAAGAATGAAGAAGGATATAGCAGAGTTTGTAGCCAAGTGTCTCAACTGTCAGCAGGTCAAATGTGAGCGTCAGAGACTGGGAGGGTTACTTCAGCAGATTGAGCTTCCACAGTGGAAGTCGGAGCGAATCACCATGGACTTTGTGGTTGGACTTCCTCGGACTTTGAGGAAGCATGATGCTATTTGGGTGATCGTGGATCGACCGACAAAATCAGCCCATTTCATTCCAGTATTAACTACATATTCATCGGAGATATTGGCTGAGATTTATATCAGAGAGATTGCTTGCCTCCATGGTATTCCAGTATCTATAATTTCAGACAGAGGTACACAGTTCACTTCACAGTTCTGGAGAGTCGTTCAGCAGGAGTTAGGCACCAGGGTAGAATTGAGCATAGGTTTTCACCCTCAGACGGACAGGAAATCCGAGCGCACGATTCAGATCCTCGAGGATATGTTTTATGCTTGTGTGATGGATTTTGGAGGGTCATGGGATCAATTCATGCTCCTTGCCGAGTTTGCTTACAACAAGAGCTTCTAGTCTAGCATTCAGATGGCGACGTACGAGGCATTGTATGGTAGGCGATGCAGGTCTCTCGCGGGATGGTTTGAGCAGGGCGAGGCCCGATTGTTGTGTACAGACATGGTTCAGGATACCCTGGACAAGGTGAAGGTGATTCAGGAGAAACTTCGCACAGCTCAATCCAGGCAGAAGAGCTATGCGTATCGGATGGTTCGGGATTTGGCATTTATGGCTGGTGATCGAGTTTTGCTTCGGGTATCGCCTATGAAGGGTGTCATGAGGTTCAGGAAGAAAGGAAAGCTGAGTCCGAGATTTATTTGCGCTTTTGAAGTGTTGCGATGTGTTGGGGAGGTTGCTTATGAGCTAGCCCTGCCTCCCAACCTAGCAGGGGTTCATCCGGTGTTCTACGTCTCCATGCTCCGGAAGTATCACGGTGACCCGACTAATGTATTGGATTTCATCTCAGTCCAATTGGAAAAGGATCTATCATATGATGAGGAGCATGTGGCTATATTGGACAAGCAGGTCAAAAAGCTTAGGTCAAAGGATATTGTGTCAGTAAAGGTTCAGTGGAGGGGTCAGCCAGTGGAGGAGGTGACTTGGGAGACCGAGCAGGATATGCGGAGTCAGTACCTTCATCTTTTCCCAGCTTCAGGTATGTATCTATGCTCGTTAGAGGAGGAACAATTTTCTTAATAGGGGGAGGATGTAAAAACCTAGCCGGTCGTTTTAAGAATTAACGCCCCGATCCCCTTTTTACCATTTCTCCCATGTATATTTATATTATTGGTACCTGTCGGTGCGCTGAGTGATGAAATCCGGGGTGATTTTGGACACATAGTCCATAAATGTGGATCTTAGCTTTAGAAATATGGTCGTAGCTAGAGCTATGTGAAGACGGATCCGGAATGGGATTTCGTCGACTCCGTTAGCTCCGTTGGGTGGTTTCGGTGTTCGGAGCGTACTCGTAATGTGTTTTCGAGGTCGGTTGTGGAGCTTGAATTGGCGAAAGTTAGAATTTTGGCGAATTCGGCCGATAGGTGATATTTTCATATCGGACTCGGACGGAAGCGCCAGCAGGTCCATAATGTCGTTTATGACCTGTGTGCAAAATTTGAGGTCATTCTAATGATTTTAGACGTGTTTCGACGTCGGATGTGAATTCTAGAATTTTCCAAGGTTCCTTGGCTTGAATCTATGCATAATCAATTTTTTTTATGTTATGAGACGTGTTTTTAAGGCTCGACCTAGTTCTAATAAGGTATTAGGGTCGGTTGGTGGTTTTGGTTGAGGTCCCGGGGGCCTCGGGGTTGTTTCGGATGCTTAACGGGAAAATTTGGAACTTATCAAATTTCTGAACCAGTCTTCCTTGTGGTGTTGTGCACCTGCAAAGGTTTCCCTGCAGGTGCGGACACGCAGACACGTTAGGGCTAGTCGCAAGTGCGATGGTGAGGGGGTTGACCAGTGGTCGTAGGTGCGACCTAGGTTCCGCAGGTGCGGAACCTCAGGCACGTCCAAACAACCGCATGTGCGGGCCCAGTGGACTTAAGTGAATTCCGCACCTACAATGATTTTTCGGCAGGTGCGGTGAACGGGACCGCAGGTGCGAGATCCCTATGTGTTTATTCCAAAAATTCGAGGGTTTATTTTCATAAGCCAAAAATTATTTGAGAGCTCGGGAATTGGCGATTTTCAGTGGGTTTTGAAGAGAAGGATAATAGGTAGCGTTTTCTAATCCTAATTCATTGTTAGACCATTAATTCCCGTTGTTTTCTTTAGTGTAATTAACAAAAACGGGGGGAAAAACATGGGAACTTGATGAAATTTCCCCAAACCGTAATTCTTAGAATCTAGGGGGGTTTTGGCATCGAATTTCGATGATTCTGGTCGAGTGAGTTCATGAGTCAATGGGTGTCTGGAAAATATAACTTTTACCCGATTCCGAGACATGGGCCCGAGGGAATTTTTGTTAAAATTACTAATTTCGCGTATTAGCTTTGAATTAATTATTTATTTTGATTTCTTGAGCGTGATTATTGGTTGAATAGATTTTGGCCACCCGGAGTTGGATACTCGTGCCAAGAGCGTGATTATTGGTTGATTAGCACAATCGAGGTAAGTGGCTTGCCTAACTTTGTGGTGGGGAAATTCCCTTAGGCATTTATAACTGATTTTAGATATAAAAACCCCGTGTACATAAGGTGACTAGTACATGCACGGGATATTCCCACTAATTCCATCATTTTCCTTCTATGACATACTTCATCTTCAATTCCTATTATTTATGTTATTGGTTTAACTGAGTAGCGACTAATGATTTTATCAAGCCCAACAATTTTACCTGATTTTCCACTCGTTACTATTATTTGAAACTGGGTTGAGTACCTTCCTCTCTATTTGCCAACTATTTTTCCCAAACTTTTGAATTACGCTATATCTGATCTACATCTCGCATTACATATTTACATTGGGACTGCGAGCTATGACCTGAGACTTTCACTTGCATTATATTGTATATTTACATTGGGACTGCGGGCTGAGACCTAAGACTTTCCCTTGCATCGCATCGCATATTTACATTGGGACTGCGGACTATGACCTGGGACTTTCCCTTGCATTGCATTGCATACTTACATTGGGACTGCGGGCTGAGACCTAAGACTTTCCCTTGCATCGCATCGCATATTTACATTGGGACTGCGGACTATGACCTGGGACTTTCCCTTGCATTGCATTGCATACTTACATTGGGACTGCGGGCCGAGACTTGAGACTTTCCCTTGCATTGCATTGCATATTTACATTAGGACTGCGGGCCGAGACCTGAGACTATCCCATGTATTGCATGGCACGACCATTTACTAATTTATACACTTTGCGGAACTGAGATTTATTACTTCATTTTTTCCGGTTCACTTTCCCGGAACTGAGATTTATACATTCTTTCCCGTTAATTATTACTGTTTTACTTAACTGTTAATTATATCTGTTTATTTTTGCAAAATCAGTAGAGCCGTAACCTGACCTCTACACTACTTGACTGGGGTTAGGCTTGGACTTACTGGGAACCGAATGTGGAGTACTCACGCCCTTCTGCGCATGTTTTTCTCATATGCAGATCCAGGTACCAGCGCACCGTTCTGGAGTCAGTAGAGTAGCAGATCTTTGGGGGACTTTGAGGAATTTCTATAGCGTCTGCGGAGCTTCTGAGTCCCCCTCCTCTCTTAGTATAGTCATAGTTTGTATATGAGACTACACTTTCATTTCCAGTTTTGTATATTGAACCATAGAGTTTAGCTTGTGATGTTGGTGACATTCCGGGTTTTGGGAAGTAAAAACTGTATATGTTGAGCAACTACGTTATATCTAGTTTATATCCTTTCTGTCTTTATTTTATTGACTCTGTTGTTTTTCCACAAATTTCTAGGCTTACCTAGTCATAGAGACTAGGTTCCGTCACGATACCTTTCGGAGGGTAAATTGGGTCATGACAATCTTACTGCCTACGTATACATTGGAATGTAGAAAAAAATTATATAAATTGAGCGTAAACACATTCTTGAATATAATCTGAACTTGTATCATATACAGTTTGACTTGGTGGATATTGTCCCTAGCTCCATATTTTATNGCTACCAAAAAAATTCAATTCAAATAAGAGAATTCTTGACTTATAATACCTAGGAAAAATGGCTCAAACAAATTACCAAATGAATGTTTCTTCAAAAAGAAAGCATTATAAAAGTGTAAAACACATCCTCAAAAATCATTAGAAATCTACATCATGCTCTCTCGGAAGCAGTGGAAAATGTAGCCTTTTGGCTGCATGTTCATTTGAACCCATAACTTTGGACACGAAGTATAAATATGTATGTAAAAACCTACTAAAATCTCAACAAATATTTGATTGGAACCCATACTTTTAATG